>APFE031597207.1:0-31819 GCA_000404065.3 Pinus taeda
CCCCCTCTTAATATTATACATGAACCTCTCTATTAGATCCTCTAGACTCTCATCTTCTCTTTGATTCACTCTAAATATTTCTTCTTTAGGATCATGATCTTTATATTTTTCTAGAAATATCTTTTGCATATCATTCCATGATGTTATTGAATTACTCCCTAAACTCATGAATCATTTAAGAGCTCCATCCTTCAATGTTTCCAGAAACAATCTCAGTTTTTGAGTTTTTAATAAGTAACCATAAGATCTACAAACAATTTCAAATTCAAAGAGAAAGGTTTCCGAATCCTTTGACCTTAGACCATGAAATTTTGGAAGAAAAGATGGAGGGATGTTCTTCATGTGCACACTACCATTAGTATCTTGAATGGGAAATCAAAGAGGATCTTGCTCATTGTCATCATCACCATCCATTTCTTCTACATTCTTTTCCATCTTCTTCTTCCACCTGCAAAATTGACTTGTGATGTGGCTCTTACTGCACCACGTGATCAAATCGGGGGGGTGGGTTGGTATTGGAGAATTTTTTTTGTTTTTATGATTGAATGAAAACACTAATGCAATGCACTTTTGAAATGAAATATGCCTAATGAAAATATTCTTTTTTGAACAAAGTGCAAAGACATGAATCAACTAGGGAAGAAAAAAAATGCATATTTTGACAACTCTCTGACAATGGTGCCAAAAAGTGACGAGCCTCAGTATTGCAACAAGAATGCTGCAACTCCCAAGGTTATTGACTTTAATTATCAATCCATGGTTCATACAAAATTAAGAGGTATCAACACTATATGTGTAGCACAAAATGTGTCATTCCTTTGTTGTCATGATGTAATGGAGTGCATGTACTGAAGTCAAATTCTAAACTAATTGCAGAAAATGAAATGTTCAAAATGGAACCTTAACCTATTTCAAGAAATAAAGTACTAGGAAAGAGACTGAAATGAAATGATAAAACACATAATTTTATAACTAACTGATAAGAGGATTTTCTTCAAAATAATTCTAAGTTAACATGTATGCAATCCTACTATCCTAAGCATGCATATTCAAAACATCAACCATCACTACTGTGCATGTAAAGGACTGAAATACATCTGTTTTTTTCTTTTTATTATTTTTATGGAAAAACAAGTGTGAAAGCTAATCCCTTTTGGTGATGTGGCAGGTGGCTTGGAGATTATGGCGGATGGCTGGAAGGCTTGGGAGACCCTTAGGTGACCTTGTGTGGCTTCCTGGAGGTTTTCCCCAATTTGGCCTCTAACCAAGCCACTACAGGAAAACCTACAGGATGTACTAAAAACCTACAGGATCCCCCCAAAACCTATAGGATACAACCGAGAGCAAAAGGATGGATGTTGAAGGTGATGGAAAGATTAGGGAAGGTGTTTTTTCGATGGAATGAGGCAAGGGAGTACCCAGGACCACTTCAGAACTCAAAACCAAAGTTGGGAGATGGATGGATTTGCTCAAAAAGCTTGAAGAAGTTTCCTTGTGAAATGATGAAATTGGTGAGGGTTTAATGACCAAGAAAATCAAATCCAAATTTGATGGGAATTTTTAATTTTTTATTAAATAGGATTTCTTAGGTCCCTATTCCAAGTGGAATCACTCAAAATTACCTCTGTTAACCCATGCGAAAAAAATAAAAATACATTACTAGTCGAAAATATAGAAATTCAAGGACTAGTGAGCTAGTAAATCTAAAAAATGCCTAACCAAATCAAGTGAAAATGCAATGGGGTATATTTTTTTATGAACTAGAATGTTTTTGTGATCTAATGAAAGTGGAACCAACTCAATTGAATCTTGTTATCACGCTCTAAAAAATAACATAAATATATTGTTCCTTGCTAAAAAGGAGGTCCAACAATCTAGATTTGGGAATAAGAAGAATAATCCAAGCATCTCAATGATTAATATGAACTTCCAAAGCTTTTCCACGAATGAAATAATGATTGTGATCCTGCAAAGGAACTTTCATTAACCATTTAACTCAATCCTGCAACAAGAAATCATTAATACTAAATGTAGAAGTAGAAAGAAATAAAATCTAGAGATGCATGTGAATAAGCAATGAAAAGAAGGAAAGAAAATGATACAAAAGGGCTCTGAGGCTCCTAGGATGGCCAAACCCAAGGAAACTCAGAGACCTATGAAGAATAACAATATTTAGAAGCTGAACATGACACTAATGTTCATTATTTTCATCAATAGAATTACATCCCTGCAAGAAAATACAATGAAGCTGCAAAAATACAAGCTCTCTCAACAATAACACTAATGAAAATCTATCCGTAGAGGAAAATTCAACTTGGTACTTATAAAAAATGATTAGGAATAATTCTCCATGAATGGAGGAAGCTTTCCCCACCAAAATCCCTTGATTAGTGGATATGGTCCCTTGATTAGTGGAACACATTCCTAGATTTTCTCAATCATTGGAGTTCCACAATCTGTGCCATAATTCCATAATATCTTGTTGATTTACTATTTATTATTGATCCTCCTATAGTAGGGAACAAGTTCCTAAATTATCTCCTCCAAATCTTCATAATCTACCCAATATTCTCATAATATTCCACAAAAATAAATAATATTAGGCACAAATATCCAATTATTCATAAACCTTCCTAATGAATATATTAAAGTTAAAAATAAATTATCGAATGCAGAAAGAGAGGTGTAATGTGCTGAAGGATGGTCATAGGCCTTAACTTATGTTTTAATTTAGAGGCATGGGCCTTAATTTATGTCTAATTTAGAGGCCCATCACATTGCTTTTAACATTTAACATGTTGGATTCGCAATAGTAGACGGTTGGTTAATGAAGATGCTAATTACGTCATCCTCAACCTATACTTAAAAAGATAGAGCCTCATCTAAAGTAAGAGGAGGATGCAAATTTTCTTCCTGATATTTTGGAGGAAACGATTGATAGTTATCAATAGGTAGGCTAGGTTTGGCAGGTAGATATTGGATGAGGTTTTTAATAATGGTCGCTTTTGCAATTGTCATATTTCTTGTTTGACATCCGATATATGCATTTGCAGTTGCTAGCCAAGGTTTTCCTAGTACCAAAGGGTGTCCATCTAGCCTATTTCTGGGATTGATGACTAGAAAGTCCACTGGGTACTCCGAAGTATCTACAGAGACAATAATGTCTTTGAGAGTGCCTTCTAGTCTGACTACCAATCTGTCGGCCAGTTCCAACATAATGGTGGTAGGTTTAAATGGTGTAGTCCCAAGGATACCACAAGTTTCTACAATCAAGATATTTATTGCAACTCCTAAGTCCACAAGGGTGTTTAGGAAGTTATGTCCTTGGATTTGGATAGTAACCACTGTATTTCTCGGATCATCATATTTAACAGGTATTTGCTTCCCTAAGATAAAATCAAAAAGTGTTCCTAACACATGGATTGTAGGAGGGTCTTTTGATTTTCTTCTAGGATTTTTAACAAACAATTCCTTAATAGTTTTAGAATAGATTGGAACATCTCAAATAGCCTGGAGAAGAGGAATTTTAATACATAAATTTTTCAATTCCCCTACAAGATCAAAAACAAAATAAACCAGTGGTTTAATTATAGAAAGTATCTTGGGGTACAGTGGAGCAACATTTGTATTTGTAGTGGATTCTTGTTGTTTGGTTGATTTAAAAGGCGTCTCAGTAAAAAATATGGTGGACTGAGAGTTTTCTATTAAGGGCTTCTTTTCAACAAATTTTTCATTATCTACATGCTCTTGATTTTCAATGCCATCTTTTGGAAATATTTTCTGTCCAAATGTTAACCATAGCTCATTACACTCAAAGGAAGTAGAGTCATAATGAGAGTTTTCAACAATTTCCAAATACTGGATGCGTCTATTATTAGGATTAAGATTCGGTTGGGCAGGTAGCTGAGGATGCAATGGAGATGGAATGTTTAGGGGTAATTTGAGGAGAGCTTTCAATCGTGGTTGTGACTAAGGCAATGACCCAACAAATGGATTGATTGGTCCCATAGGGCATTGCCAATTTTGAGACCACATTGGTCCCTGTGTAGGTGAATTTTCCCAATGTGATGCGTATAAGTTATTTGATGGGTTTTTCGATAGAGATGTAGAATATTTTTGATTAGGCCACGAGGGTCCACCAAATAGCTAATTTGTCCATGGTGGTGTAGGGTATGATTGATATTTCCATGTGGTATTAAAATGTTGTTGGCCCCGCCATTGTGGTCCATGAATCTATTGCTGAGTATACTGTCCAGAATGAAACAAAGAAAGATCTTGGATCATACTTGAAGGGAGTGTCTACTGTTGGAATTATGATATAGGTGTTGTTCTTGATGGCAACTCACTCAGATGACAAATCATAGTGCAGTAGGTCAATAGCAAAGAATTACAGATCAAACTACAAAGAATGAAGAAAAAGAGGTATACGCAGGTTCACTTGACAAAGAAGCGTATACATGCAAGTTAACAGACCAAAAGGAGCATATAACATACACATGCACTTTCATAGAAGGAAAGGTGTGTATATCTTGGAAAAATAAGTTTTGGTCCAAGGTATTTGGTCCATGGTATTTTGATCCATGGTATTGGTCCAAGGTATCTGGTCCAAATTATTGACCGTAGGTTTTTGGTCCAAGGTATTGGTACTAAGTGGTTTTGGTCCATGGTATTGAGAAAGGCCTAACACTATAAAAGGAGGAGAAGATCATTAGGCCAAGTGTGCAAGTATTGAATATCTGATGAAGTGCGAGATCCAGTATGCAGGTTATGGGTTTGTGATGCTTTGCTTGATTTGAACCAAGGATGCACCTATGTGGATGATGGTGGATGATGGATCGGGATCTTAAGGCTTGGAATGTATTATCATTATGTGGTTTGATCATTTATAGACTAGATTTGAATACTGATGCATGTTTTATTCTGCAAATGTTATGATCTGGGTATGACTAAATTCTGAAATAGCTGTGAAGTGTTTAAGTTAGTATTTGCAGATCTGTACGCGGGTTCGCTTTGATAAAAGCACATATACACGCTGGTTAGGCTCATTAGAGTAGTGTATACATTATGAAATATGATATCTGAATTTTCATTTGGTTCTAGTGGTTTTTGCAGAGTTATGGGTTCTGCTCTATGTTTTGGTGACTGTGTTTTGATGACAGGGCTTCAATGATTTAGTTGTTGGGTGATTCAGAGATTGATGATTGAATGCAAAGGTTGTGTTGCAATGGTGATTGATTTTGATCTTCAATGTTGTTGATCGGTCTAGTATGAAAATTGGATGAAACGTGGCCTTCAGATTCTGGTGTTGTGTTCCAGGAGTATCCAGTTTGAAAATTTATGAAACATGGTCCCTGGAGGAAGAGAGAATGTCGTAGCCTTCTGTAGGTCGGCACCTATGTACTGGTAAAAATATTGGCCAGTACAAGAGCTAGGAGGTTGGAGCTCCCTTCCAGTAGCAGCTGGAAAATGAGAGAGGGTTGTAGCCTTCTGTAGGCCGGCGCCTACGTACTAGTAAATATATCGGCTAGTATAAGAGCCAGGGGGTTGTAGCTCCCTTTCAGTAGAAGCTAGAGAACGAGAGAAGTTTGTAGCCTTTTGCAGGTGGGTGCCTACGTACTGGTATGAGTCTGCCTTAGTACAAGGTTGTAAATAGGTTTTTCTTATATTAAAAGAAGACAGCAGTAGGTGGTTTTTGTCTCGCATGGGGTTTCCACCTTAAATGTTGGTGTTCATGTGTGTTTCTTATGTGTGATGGTCTGTTCTGTTTTTACTGCACCTAGTTACTATTTATATGGTTAATGAAGTTCTGATGCACTGATTAAAGATCAACATATGATGAATTAACTTAATCATAAGTTTGCTGGATATATGCTAGTTTCCTTAAACACAGTTGCGTGTACACGCGAGTTCCCTTAACCGAAGTAGCATATATAAATCTGATCATGGAAATGAAAAGTTATTGATTTACTAATACTAATTCACCTCCCCTTCTCAGTGTTATTTCCAACATCTACAACTTCCATAATTATTTCATGATATATTGTTGGACACTTGATCCTCTAAGGGTTGGTGTGGAAGCTGAATAGTCTAAGGAAGTCCAAGAGACCTTGGAATACGAAACCAAAGGTCATATGAATGTACTATAAATGTATATCATTTTTCAATAATAGATACTCTCTCATGCCTTCATTCATCTTTTTTTTTTGCCATGTATGTGTTTAACATGGTATTAGAGCGGGCGTTCTCCTGCTCTGCTAAAATTTGAGCCATTGTTTTGTGGCCTTTGTAGATCTGAGCACTCCTCCTTATCGGTTTTGTGCATTTAGGAACTTCTTCACTGTTACTTCAGTTCTTCTCTGCTCTGGATGCACCTTTACCTAAAAATATTGCTGTCCTCTTTGCTCAGCTACCCAACGACATAACTGCGCATCAATTTTCGTCTTCTATAACAATTCCTGCATGAAATCATTTTCTATCCAAGCTGCTTCCTCACGGTATGTCTACTCTAACGCTCTAAAATCTGCACCTACTCCCTCGCGCCATCTGTGGGAAGCCAGATTGGCTAAAAATACCTCTGCAATTCTGGGCTTGATAGACCTGGGGTAACTCCTTTCATCATAATTGTTTCTTTGCTATCCGCCTAATCCATCGAATTCGACTTCTATATATCATTGTACCAGTTTTCCTTACACTAGTTCGGGCTTCCTATTGCATTATTTTTACACTGGTCATACTTGCCCGTTATGAATAACTTTCATGCCAGTTCGGCCTGGCCGTTGCATCAGAGATTCCTTCAGAAAGAGAAACACAATTTAAATACAGCTTGGGTGCTAAAAAATTTTCAATGTTCATTTGACAACACGATTTCCAAAGCTCCTCAAATGGTGAATAATCAATGTATGTAACATATTGTCAATCCATTCGAGGTAGGAACTACTGTTTCGTAGTGGTAAGTGGCAGGCTGCAACAAAAGTTTTGTAATTTTATATTCATAGATTTCACCATTGTTGATAAAATGTGGGATTGATACAAAAGTTTTGAGATTTTATATTCATAGATTTCACGATTGTTGATGAAAGGTCAGATTGATACAAAAGTTTTGAGATTTTATATTCATAGATTTCACCATTGTTGATAAAAGGTGGAATTGATACAATTGGAGGTCTAGTGAACCAATTTGAGATTGTTGCTGATAAGTATTTTTGTGTTGACTTCCCCCTGTCTGATTAGAAGGAATCACCTTAACCACTTGGTACCTTTTTCATATGGGGATCTCATCGCTCGCTAGTCCAAAAACCAAGTGCTGGAGTGAACCCCAAGAAGCTGGTCGAATCCGTGTGGCTGAGTACAATGCTATCAATATTGATTCTCAAAATTATTGTTGGTATATGGGATCATTCCTGCGCTATGTCTTTTTGAATGTGGTGCTTTTTGAATGCCAAGGTCAGCCGAGAGCGAAGAGTAAGGAAAAAAATCAGTAGCGGAGAAAACCTAGACCAAAAAATGTATGATCGTTGTCCAATATTTTGTGATCGTTGTATGCCATAGCTGGAATAGTCTGCGTAGAATATTTGCATCCAAGCACAATGCATTATTGGATCTGTTGGGTGTGGAGCATCATTATTTAGTGGTATTTGTTTTAGCCGGATGTATACCCCAGGAATCTTGTACACCCCTCCACATGGGGGGCACTTGTCCCCCCCACAGGGGTTCGGGGGGGTCCATCCTGTAGGTTTTAACCCCGTACAGAAATTACCTGCATACGAATTCTAAATCACAGGAAAAATAAAAATGCGAGAGCATAACACATAAAACACATATACACAGAGATTTCCCACTGGATTCCAAAACCGGGACTACCAGCTTGATTTTTCATTATGTTCCTTTCAATGTTACAATACATATTTATACATGCCAAAGCATCCAATACCATGGACCGAAAAAAAAAACCATCGCATCCAATACCATGGACCGAAAACCATCGCGTCCAAAAAAAAACATGTGCGAAAATCATGCACAAAACCATAGGTGGGTCCGCCCAACCTAACATAGGGTCCAAAACCAAAATTTTTCAGGGCGCTGCCCCGGACCACATAAAGTGGGGTTACGGGTACCCCTAAACCCCCCTGTTGACTATGTGGAAACAATATAACACAACCCAACAATCAGCGAAAGGATGTTTTGTTAAGAAATGGAATAAGTACTTAAAGTCATTCCATCAATCCGAGGAGAAAATCAATTCATTATTACCTCTAAAATCTGTGCTTCAAAAAATAAATTCAATTATCAAGTACAAACCCGAACTTTACTTGAGGATATCACCCATTGTCATCATGGTGATCATCCTTCTCACTTAAGGCAAGCTCTCCTCCAACACAAGGGAGGAATCCTTCAGAAGCCTACAAAACTATCCTTTAAATGCTAAAAAATAGATTTGCAGAATGATATTGTTTTTGTATTTTAAGATTTGAAATGGAAAGCTAAGCAGGACCTAGTGCCTAGTCCCTGGGTTATAGACTCTAGGCAACAAACAAAACTTGAAAATTGATGAATAAGATGTGAGTCATGAGAAAACAACCAAACAACAAGTGTTATTAGTCAAGAATAGATAAAATAAATATGTAGCAATGATATCTTTTAATAGATGGAACAATTTAAGTTAATGTGCTCCCCCAACTAGATCCCTTGTAAGTGACATAGCTGAAAATTCATTTTGAGGTGTATGATGTGGTGAGCTATCTCAAACCAAAGCTAGTGGGAGCCCACTCTAAATGAACCAAGGGGAATCTTGAGGTTGTGCACCCAATGTATATTAGTATAGATAGGCCTAACAATAAGAGTCACTTAGTTACATAAAGCACTGAAAATAATAAAATGACATATTCAAGCTCAAGCCTTCGAGGAGGGAAATCCAAGTGATTTGGATGTAGCTTGTGGAGATCCCCTCTAATATCCTACGTTAAGTCTTATTTATATAGTAGGAGCTCACCTAGAGTGTCTAAAGATTACGTAAAAAAGGCAAGTCGATTGATATAAATGGCCACTAATCGAAGCAATTAAGAAGAACCCACATAAATTACACCAAGGGGGGGAGGGGGGTCTATTGAAGCAATACCCTGAACTCCACCTAGATGACAGACTGAGGAATTGTGTGTTTGTGGCAAATGAAGCATTGTAATATAAGGATTTAGAATCTCTCTATCCTAGCCCAACTAACCCAAAGCAGGCCAGGTCAACACACCTTGAAGCCATAAAGGGTCATGTCTTTGATGATCATGTCCAAAGTGGTCCATCTTGAATGAGATGTCCTAGAAAACCATCTCTTGAGCCAGGCAAGACATATTCCTTACTAAGTTGGGAATAGAAAGCATGCATCAATCTAAACTAAATTCCTAAGACTTGAACCCCAAGTATGTGTAGGTTGTAGGAATGTCAATCTCATCCCCTCTAAAGTAAAAATGGTAGTCAAAGAAAGCATGTTGAGATATTCTGATGATCATAACCTTAGTCTTGAATACGAATCTATATTGACTTAATGGTTTGCTTGAAGGCCTCAATTTGGTACTTTCTATTTATATTTAGAAACATCAAATAACTAGAAGAATAATTATGTTTCCCTTCTCTCATCAGAATGACACTACTCTTTTAAAGGCAAACTGTCCAATATATAGTTGGGTTTTGGCTATCTTCCAATTATCACCTAGATCTGGAGAAATAGATAATACAATGTAAATACATAAGTAGTTAGAAAACATGGCCTATTGGAATTATGATTTATGCCACTAGTTTTATTTTTGAATATTCTTATTGAATAATGTAACTTATGCAATAAGGCATGCATCATGCCACAAAAAACAGGGGTGGAAAATAGGTTGTGCCACCATCACAACAATGCAAAATCTGGGGAGAATAAAAAGTCCCTACTCTCTAGATTCTCACTGAAATATATAATCAAGGTTAACCTCCTCATGTGTTCAAGGCATTTAGGGTTTCCAAAACAAGCCTAAAGAGAGTTACATTGTGACAATATTTTAAATGCTTTATCTACTTGGAATAGATAAGAATTTAGGGTTTCTATTTCTATTGGAGCCTAAATTCATGCAATGTTAAGATTGCAGGTTGGCCTCCAACACTTATCAACACAATAGTTTTCGTTCCCATTGTAGCTTTTGATGCTTACTGCATCCATTCAAGGATTGATGGTCAGCATGCTTCATGGAAAACAAGAAGCAAGGAGATCGTAGGCATTGCACAAATTTTCCCATCTGTCCCTTATAACACTTTCTTCATCATAAGCGTCTAAGCCTGGTGAAGCCAATTGCACTTCCCAAAAACATCTCTAAGCGAATGTTCCAAGCATTGTGGAGGATGCATTTGAATGTTGTCCACATATAGAAGCATACTTCAATTAAATTTAATGAAGTGAAAAATGAGTACCAGCTTCAGCGCAATGAATTTTATATTGTATTTATTAAAGGATGGGTACTTCCATGAATTCAGTTAAAGGTATCAATCAATAGTAAATAGGCAGAAACTTTTACAAACCAATATTTCTGGAAATCTACTCTATCTCCAACAAGAACATAACTTTCACATAAAACTAACATACATTAAGTTTTGAAACAACCATTCACATAGTTCTGCACATGTTTCACTTTCAAGATAGCTCATTGTTTGCAAATTTTCTATGTGGAAAGATGAGGTAACCCTCAAATCTTGCTCAAGGACACTTGAAGATGCCCAATCTTTGGATACCATAGCTTATTTAGGATCTATCTAAGTTTTTTAGGAACTTTTGGGAGGAAGCTATGTTGTCCATTCTACATGCCTTTTCACTTTCTTTCCTTTTATTCTCTATTGTTTGTAAATATTTTCCTATAAATATAGGACATATTTTATTCAAAAGAAAGAAGAAGAATAGATAAAAATCTATCATTGAATTCATTAGAAGAAAGTTTGGCTTTGATTGTCTATATACAAGGTGATTTTAAACCACAAGGAGAAAGCTCATAGGTGCAAGGCGCTAAAGAAAATGCGTTGAATGTAGAGGTATGAATATATAGGAAAAGGCAATCTCTCTGGAGTTTGTTAGCAAAAAGACATTGTCCAAGGAATCAAGTTGATTTGTAAATTTAATATGCCTATGGCCTCTCCATTTCAACAACATGGATCCTTTGTGGAATTAATAAATTCAACTGGTGTCTCTCTAATTTCTTGAATGACAAATTACAACAAAGCATCTAAAATCTTTAACAGTAACTTCCATCTCTGTGTTATGCTTTCAATTATTTATTTTGTGTGTGGCATATCCAGAGAACCCAATTTCTAACACATTTATTTCCAACTATTAAATAAGGTTACTTCATTTCAAATCATTCACAACACTTTACAACACTTACATGAAACTTAAAAATGGGTTATGCTTCCCATATAGTTGCACCGATGGGCATTATATGATAAATTTTAAGAATGTGGATAACAATTTCCTCAAACTTGCATCTTTATGCTAACTGACATTTATCTGAAAGAATGTCAAACAAGAAAATTTATGAAGCATGTTGAAAAATATTTGCCAACTACACATTAGAGACAAAGTAAATATTGTCCATAGCTTTGATCAATATCTTCATTCACCTTGTAGATAAAGAGACAGAGATGGTGGCAACACTGCTTGATGTGCCCTCTTTCTCCCACTGTTATGGATGAGCAGAAATCCGAGCCCCAGTTCTCATCAAAAAGTCAATGCAAAGAGGTCGATCTTCTACTTTAGTATATCCTTCCATCATCAAGATCACTTTATTCATTGAAGGCCTTACTTGTGCATCCTCCTAAATACAGTAAAATGCAATTATGATAACTCTTTATATCTATTTATACTTGTATTCTTCCAGAACTCCCAGTTTTAGATCAACAACATTGCCGACCTTTACTTCCTGAATCATACTAATTTCCCTTGAAGGAAAAAACTCCATCTCCTTCTGCTGGGATAGGTCTAAATTCTTCCTCCCATTGATTATTTCTAACAAAACCATGTGAAAACTATAAACATCACTCTTGTCTGTGGCACAAGCATGCATAAGCCATTCAGGAGCTAACTACCCAAGAGTACCCTGATACGAGTAAATGAGTGGCTCTAAGCCTTGTCCATTAACTTGACCAACCCAAAATCTGCAAGTTTGGCTCCAAAATTCTCATCCAGCAGAATATTTTGAGGCTTCATGTCCAAATGAAGAATCCTATCCTTGGATTTATCATGCAAGATAACCAATCCCCAAGCCATTTCATGGATGATCTTGTATCTCTTTCTCCAATCAGGATATGGTGAAGGATTATTGTCATAAGGGCACCGAAACAATCAGTGATCAAGAGCTCCATTGCCCATGTACTCATACACCAACAATCTTGTTAAAATTGGCAACTAGGACCAAACTCCATGTGAGTCATCTTATTTATCTCAGTTAATATTTTTCTTGGACTCCTCTCATCAAGAGGTGTAGTATTGATCTAAAGATCACCCGATTCTGATAAGTATTCATAATGATACGAATTTATTTGTGTTATGGGACAATTCATCAAGGTCAACCAGTGACCAAATAACCCCCACGTGTGCTCAACGTTTTAGTATACAAGGAAGTGGCATGAGAGTCATTAGGACACACACTTCAATCTTGATTTCTCTCCACTTGTTTTGGGTTTTAGTGGAAGAGAAATATAGTAGGATGAAGCCTTAGATGGAGGAGGAAAGGAGGCTAAACAAGGAGCCCTAGCCTCAGTCTAGCCGCAGTGAATAAGGGATCTAAAACTGCCCTAGCCGCAGTCCTAAATAGGATGGTCTACCCATATTCCAAGAGAGAAGATCCCTGCATCTATATGCTGCATAAAGGATGCCTAGCCACAGTCTAAGCATGGAGATATAACACGGTGGATAAGGCCTATACATGCTGCCTTAATACGCAGGTTTATCCTACCATAGTAGCAGGTCTATGATGCCCTAACTAAAGGCCATTTTAGGTGACCGAATTGTTGGAAGAAGGTTCAAGGATTTTTTCTAGAGGACCGAGCTAAGGAGGGACTATTTTGAGTATGTTTGAGGGTGGGAAAACCATTAATAGGGTTGCTACGGGCCTGTGGAAACTTGTTGTAGTATGCCACAGGGATTGAGGGTAGGCCAAGGACTTTGTAAGGGCTAGAAATGCCCAGGATTATAGTGAAGGGTCTCATCCCCACTGGGAAGGGTAGCCACATCACTTTGGAGCAAATTTGGGCAGAAAATAAGGCTGGGAAAGGGATTGTTATGTGCCCTAGCTAGGCCTAGTTTGCAACAAACAAATCAGACCTCAAAATAGCGAGCTAAGGTATGTTATTTATGACATTTCTTGTAGGTATTGGATCCTAAATGAGGATCATATTTGGATTGTGTTAATATAGCCTATGGATATCAATGAGATGAGGTAAATTAGATGCCCTAGATTAGTGACAGTTTCCACAATGGTTTGGAAGCAAATTTGGAGTGAGAGTTTGTCATGTGTTTGGTCAAATTATTGACTATTGCATGGATCATAGTCTATCTTGTCACTGGGTTAGGTCATAGGCCTTAGCCAGTAGCTAAGGTAGTCTAGTAGCATGACTAATTTAGTGTGGTAGCATGACAGAAGTAATGGTACATCATGGTGTAGATCAATGTTGACAGACATGGTGCAACATTGGTACATCTATGGGACAACAATGGTACATGATGTAGTATAGTGATGGGTACAATCATGATTAGTGAAGCATAATGAAATGCAGCATAGTGATTATGGGTGCAACATCGTGTAGCATAGTGAGGTGCAGTATGATGATGAGGTGCAACATGATGATGAGGTGTAGCATGATGATGAGGTGCAACACAATGATAGGTGCAACATGGTGATGGAGTCACATTGGAGAATTAGTTGAAGTAGCATGTCTTCAACATAGTTCAGCTACCTCATGTATCATCTTCTTAGGGATGATCTATGCTCCTATTTAGATAAGTCAAAGTGTTGAATTTTTTTATAAATATACCATCTCTCTCTCTCTCTGTTTAACTATTGAAGAACATATAAGAAGAATTGATCAAGGGTTCCCCACATTGGGGTTTGTCCTTAGCTAGTGCCACATATTGTGTCCTCTTGTCTTGGCTTGTCTTCTACAATTTATGTTTATGTTCTATCTGCAATTTACTATTATGCTGATGTGATTGCTAATCTGGGAAAGATATTGAGCTAACTGTGAAAATTGAAATAAATTGCTCTAAGCATAGAACATACCTAAAATTAACATGGTATCAAAGATGAGGTGAAGACAAATCCCAAGAAAGAGTGAAAGAGAAATCACCGAAGATAGTTGGGAAAGGACAAAAGGTTCAATCAATTCCTCACCCCTCTTCATTCACCAAGGGTGAAGTTGAAGCAAAGAATATTATCAGAATGGTGCAGTGAAAGCTTTTGAATGCCTACCTTAAGATCACTTCAATGGGAAGTTTAGATCTAAGGGTGGAAGGAAAGGCAGATGCCTTGTGTTAGGTTCCTATACCAATAGGTTTCATCTTTCATGATTGACAGTCAAAAGGCTAAATATGTTCATCATTGCAGGCTACAAAGGTTCCATATTTTGTATACATGCTACAAAAATTAAAAAATGTAAAGAGGGTATGCCTTAAAAGAATAATCAAAAGGCAAGAAAATCAAGTGGTCAAGAGAAAAGTGAAAATGAACCCCAAACTAAAGAACAGGAAAGTGGCCAGTCAAAATGCCACTACTATCTTTTGAGCAGTATCATGCTCTGCAAATACTGCTGCTAATCACACTTAATGGGTGGCCCAACAATCTAAACTGGACCATGTCATGGTTAAATTGCTTGCTGCAGAATAGAGAATGTTCCTTGACCAAACAATTCAAGCTTGGCAGATGACTAGCTAGGTAGAGAAATAAAGGTGCCCAACTGCTTAATCTAGGGCCTTGGAAGAAATAAGGGTAGGTTTGACATAGGAGGACAGTCAAAAGAAAAAGAGGACAATCAGGGTCTGCTAATTCAAGTGCACCCACCTTTGAAGAAAATATGTTAGGATTACTAGGATGGGTAAGTAGTGCAAGGTTGCAGAAATGGAGAGCCATCACCAATTGGCTTATTAAGTGAAAAAACTTATGCCCCTCAGGGTATTGGCATCAAAAGCAAAGAGTGGAGGACAAGCATTGGAAGCATGTCTAATTTCCCCTATTTTTCCCCAAAACTTGATTTTTACTAACACCCCCAAGGACCTTGAGATCTGCTCAGGTGTCCAGTTCCACTTCATTGCATCACAAACTACTTGGTCAAGCCATGAAGTGCAAACATGAAAAGAAGCCACATTTTTTGTGTAAAACATCTTTTTCATCATTTCATTTATCCTCAAAATCCTAAGTTAAGTTTTACCTATTAGAACTTGACTTACCCCTTCATTCACCTCACAAAACCATATTAACCACTAATATATTATTTAGCTCCCTAACTCCCCCCTTTTTTCCTAATTCTATTAGAATCTATGAAAATTTCCCAAAAAATATCTATAAATACCCTCCCCCTAGCACTATAGCTATACACCCTTCTCTGGGAAATATCAACCTATCTGGGGTTGGTATTAGCCCCTTTTCCCCTAAAAACCATAGCTTCTTTCAAAAAGCTATGGTTAAAACCCAAAAATCTGCCTCCCCGCCCTCATTTACCCATGTCCCCCTTTCTTCCACCCTAAACCCGTTTTATTATAAGGTTTTAAATAAAAAACATTTAATAAAATGTGTGTTTTACCCGAAGAAACCCATAACCTAAAGTTTCTACCCTCCCGCGCCTGATTTAATTAAAATCAAATTAAATATTGGGCGGGCCCCCTGTGTATTAACACAGCGTCACATTTGCTTTGCTGCCCGCCGGACGATCTTCTGCCCCGCCCATCCAACAGTGGGCGGTCGATATTGCACCGAACCTGCCCGACCTTTTGCGTCTAGGGGATGGGAATTATTGCTGCCGTACCCCCGCCACGCGTCAGGCCCCGCAGTGTTCGCTGCCCCCCCCCTCCAAACCGCTTACCGCCAAGGACCCCTCCGGGGAGACCGCTTACCGCCTTCCTCCCGCGCTGATGTCACGCCCCCGTCAGTGTGACATTACCCCTCCTTGCCGCCACCAAGACTCCACGTCGCACCCGGCCACCGTGTCACCCTGTCGCACCCGGCCACCGTGTCACCCTGTCCACCTGGCCACCGTGTCACTACCACCTGGGCACCCACGTTAGCTGCCACGTCACCTATCCGTACCTGGGTCCATGATGATGTCAGCATGATGTCATCACAAAAAGGCGCTAATATTCCAAAAATGCATAAAAAGACGTGAATTAACTGTTATTTCGCATTGTTTTTTATGATTTCTGGAGCTCCTCTACATGCGAAATTCAACCTACAACGGTCAAAAATCAAAAGCTACCCGCCAAAGTTGTTTCCGCCTCCATTATCAACCCAAGTACCTGCAAGTCCTGCAATTCGAGCAGCGCAAACACCTCCTACGCCATTAAAACCAAGTATTTGCCGCAGACATCCTTTGTACCCACTGTTCTCCTTTGCTATCCTTATTTCCTGCATAAAGGACTTAGTCAAAATCCCCACATTGTTAAATTCACCACTAAAATCTACTTAAAAGCCACTGAAACCCCTGCGCGATAAAAATCTTGAAAAAACCCTTGCCCCTCTGTAAAATTCACCATTTTTTCACAAAAAGCAATTAAAGAAGCCGAGCTACTGGCTAGAAAACTAAATTAACAGTTCCCTGACCCCTGCTAAAGGAATTCTCTACAAGTAACTAGCTAATTAGCTCAAACACAGTCTGGTTCCTCAAAACAGAGTGCCCCACAGATTCATTAAGCCTGTAACAGCCTCCTTGCACTGCCAAACTGCTCACTGCAGACAGAGATCAGTAAGCCATTCCTCAGCATTGACATCAAGCTTGAAATACAGTAAGCATACAGCTAAAACCAGACAATGGCCACTCCAGCTTCTCTAGATGTAGTTCCTATAAATCCACCTAACAGAGAACTAGAAGCTATGCCACTGGCGGACAGTGATGCCCTCATTACAGACTTTGTGGTAGAGAGAAGACACTTGCAAACATATTGCCAGCTAAGAAGAAATCACTTGGACAACAGTGACCTATATGGCATCTGGGAATCTAATCTACCCTCCTACTTCCTGCCTTCTATGAACATCTTCCCTGAAGTCATCCACCTCTGTGCAGAAAATTATGACCAAAAACTCAGGGCTGTGAAGTCTCCATCTGGGAGCATCCTCTTTTATATAACTCCAGATTCCATCAACCAGATGCTAAACTACAAGCAGACCCAGTTGCTATACCCCTTCTCCATGAACTACTTGCTAGATGAGGGCTCCAAAATCTCTAGCACAGACATTGCTGCAATAGCCAGGAAATTCATGAAGGTAGACTGCCAACCTTCTGGGCCACCTCCTTTCTCCTATGCAGATTTCAATGAGGTTGGCAAGCTGCTGGTAGACATGCTAACCTTTGTGCTGGGGTTCACTACAAATAAGCATGTTGATCTAACTGTGCTGGTCATGCTCTCAGCATATAGCCTTGTGAAGCCCCCTGCTATGAAATACAATTATGCCAAATACATTACCAATAAGATACATGATCAATTGACAAGACTGAAGAGGGAGGAAATATTCAAATATTCCTCATACATCTATCACCTATTCTTGTACTACCAAACAGACTGCTTCCAGTGCTCAATCAAGAAGCTAGACTCACAGGGTGAGAGGAGGTCTGTGATCTTCTGGTCTTCAGTCTTCCACCAAGTCCAGAATCCCCCCTACTCATACTGTGAATTCATTGATCAGTTTGTGTATCCAGTCACATGCCTCTTAAAGAGGACCCCTCCTATCAGATTGTCCAAGGATATGCAGAAAATCTTGCAGCTATCCAGGAGTTACAAAATTGGTGATTGGTACTTGTACCAAAATCACACTGTCATCAGAATTTATGGTTGTGAGCTCTGTCCCTACAGGCTCCCAAAATATGTTCCTATGAGGCTATTTGCCCTGGAGTACTACAGACAGCTTCTAAACTCTGATCTGACACACTTTCACAGTGCCAAGAAGAAAGCCAACCTAAATTTTAGGTTGTCATGAACAAAAAAGATGGTTGGCAAGAACCTGACCAAATACTAGGGCAACAGCTCAAGCTTAAAAGAAGCTTTTGGTGGGTCCCTTATGACCCTGAAGGTTTCATCAGTGCCAGGAGGGTTAAATATATGCTGCTAACCTATAAGCATTGCCCAATCCCAAAAATACAACACTTTGCCAATCAAGATGAATGGGTACCTGAATCAATAGTAGAGGAATTGACTCAGGAAGAAATAATGGAGCAGACTGTAAAGGACTTGGAAAAAACTCTTGACTTAGATTCTTGTCAAAAAGTCTTGTTCAAGCAACTAGTCCAAGTAGGAGAAGGAACCTCTACTGCTCCAGCTGTGTAGGACACCCAGCAAGCTCCAACAACAACAACTACAACAAAGGGAAAGGAGAAGATGGATGAACAACAAGAGGTAGAGACAGGGCAGCCTAGCACATCAAAGTATCAGCAATCAGAGCAGGCCCCTCCTCAGTAGACTGAACAACCTCAAAACCCTATTTTGCAAACTCCTCTCAATGATGAGAGAGGGAAAAAGAGAGACAGAGAGGAGGTCACACCTCCAACAGGGTCATCACAGCAACCAGAGGCCAGGAGGCCGAGGGTAGACCCTGAAACAAAAGAAGGAGACATAAGTGGAGAACTCGCAGAAAGCCATAGCGAAGAAAGGCAAACAAGCCAACAGACTACTACTAGCTCATTTCAGCTAGAACAGGCCCAACAGCATACCACAGAGGTGTCCTCCTCAAGACAACAGGGAAAGAAACCAGCTACAGTTAAAGAAGGCTTCAAAGAGATCAAGGCACAAAATGAGTTGATAAGGGTGCAGCTCTATGAGCAATTCCAGAATACAACCCCAGACAAAAAGCAAAGATTGATGGCTGCCTATGATCTGAAGGAAGAAAAGATGATCTTCACCCATCTGAAGCCTAAAGTCCCACATCCGAAGACAACAACAGATTACTACACGACAACCTGGAAGTCTTTTCTAAAGACATACACCCCATGGATCAGAATGAGCTGTACAAACAGACTGGGGAAATGGTGTATGCAACACTTGCTGACAGGGCAATGCTGGCCCATCAGTTAAAGGAATCCTTGAAGAACACAAACAGGCAGCTTGATTTTGAAAGGCTGCCCTCCTCTACAAAAGACAATAGAATAAAGACTCTGGAGGACATAATAGTTGATTTGGGACATGACCCAAAGGATCCAAAGGGTGTTCGAGCCCTTATGAAGAAGAAAGAGGATGATATTGTTGCACTGAGAAGACAGGCAAAGTTTCCTCCTACCATTCATCCTGAAACAGCAGAGCTTGCACAATAAAAGTAGGTGGATAATGCTATGGAGTTGCTTCTGGTTATGAACCAAAGGATACTACAAATGGAGGCAGAATTAGAGAAAGCTCTACAGGACAAGCAAGGGGAATCAGCCTCCCAACCCCCTCAAACATCAACAAATCTTGAACCTGCCCCTCCAACACAAGCAGCAGCAGCCGCTCCTGCTATTCCATCACCGACTACATCTACATCAACAACAGGAGCAACAGTAGAAGCAACAGCAGCAGCATAATCCAGCATGGGCATGGAGGAGTTGATGAAGGTTGTTAAAGAGCTGGAAACTCAAGTCACTGAAATAAATGTTGCCAAGGAAAAACTGGCCAAGCTGGAGGCCAGTTATGACAAATCAAAGATGACAGTGGCAGAAAAACAAAGAGAAATAAAGGCGTTGGAGGCCAAAGTGAAAACTCTGGAGAAAGAGTTGATGCTAGGTAAAACCATAGCAGAAATAAAGAAGATTCTTTGCGCCAAAATTCGCCAATCTATACAGGACCAATGGAGGTCCATTCAGGCAATTTTTGAGCAGGTTGAGCTGATAGATGTAGCTCATGTGGAAATTCAGAGAGCCAGGACAGCCCTGGGAATAATGTCTGAGCAGGCCACCAGAATGATTCATTTCATCAATAACCGCACTAGAGAGGAACTGGCTACTCTACAAATAAGCAGCAGAACAGATACAATCCTCACAGCCAAAAAGGTATTGACCTTGAATAATTTTACTCAAACATTGGAGAGGAAATGTCAGGAGATGAAGGCAGATATAGATGAATTTAGAGCAAAAATGGCTATACTACAGGACAAAGGACTGCCAAGCCTAGTGACTGGCACGGGACAGTTGCTGTCATATAATCAATATATGATAAGGATCAACAATTATGTTGAAAACCAGATCACATCATCCAGCAGCTCCACAGAAGAAGCAGGGCCTCCCTCTGGGCAATCTCTCTATGACAAGCTGGAAAATGTGTTCTTTATTGAACATGAAATAAATCATCTGTTCGAAGTCCCTCCAAACTTTTACAGACATACTGAGGCAGATGAAATAGTAGTAAAAATGAGGTGGCATCAGCTACCCCCAGCTGATTGGTGGCAAGCAATGCTGGAGATTTTACCCAGATAATTCCACTCTGCTTTTGCGTTTTTTGAGAAAAATCAAAGTTTACAGGTCAGCAGACAGGTCAGTAGGCAGAACAGTATACAGGTACAACAAGCAGTTGTACAAATGACTCAGCCATCCACCCAAACAGCAGGCTCAATTAACGCAAAGTTAAAGGCACAGCTACAACCTACTTTCCAGAGCCAAAGTCAAATCTCTCTGATAGAAAAATATCAGCTATCTCAGCATTAAATGCTATATTTATGTTATCATTTACTTTTTGTAAGAGAGTTGGTGGTGCAATTTATTGCACAATAACTCTCTACTGAGATATTTTGTACCCTATTTTGTATATATATCCCCTCAGATAACGCATTGAGGGTTGGTTGTAGTGTAATTCTTTCTAGAGAGCTCTGTTGTATTCTGGAGACTTTTTTGATAATACAAATTGCTGATGGAGATTTCTGGTTCCAACGCTGTCTGATGATGGATATGTAAAGCTCTGTTTTGTTGCAAAATTCCTGTGTCATTTGCTGGATCAATAAGTTTCTCTTAACTGTGTATGTGTTTTTTGTGTATTCCATAACGCTTATGTTTTCATAATCTTAGTAAGTAGAGAAAAATAATAGCCTAGGATTTGTTTTAAACACCCTATGCTCAATCTCTATTTCTAAATATGTTTTCTTCTGGTTTAGCCATAGATATGAATTCTTAATTGCTCATGTCTAAACTAATCCTGTCATGGTGAATACTGTTTAAGAATTCTTAACTGCTCTTAAGCAATACCTTCATGTTCCTTCATTTAGCATAGTGAAAGATTCTTAACTGCCTTTCACTCACTAATTCCATAATTTCATCAACAAATCTAATAAATTGTTTCACATATGCCTAACTTGCTCTGCAGCAACACTCTGTCTTCATAAATCCTCTTTCAGTAGCACAAAAACCTCAACTCCATTGCCCAATGGAACAGACTATCCTATGATCTGTATCTCAGTTCTATCTGAATTCACCAACCCACCAACTTCAAACAAAACAATACCCATAACTAGCCTAAAAGCATTCATTAACAAAGCTGAACTATAAAGAGAGAGCCCTCTCTGGTTGCAGGTAGGCTAGAACCTGTAGCTAAAAGATTGGTCAGTGGTTACCTCGGCCGTACTCCCTTCAGGAAGCAGGGAACAACCTGAGTGTTAACACCCCCACACGTAGGTCTATTGAGTCTTGGAAATGTCATTCATTTCCATTACACTTTCACTATTATGTCCACTATATCACCTCCATTTCACCTCCATTTCACTACTATGTCACCACATTCATCCCACTTTCATTATCATTAGGCCACATTTATTTTTTTTCAATCTTTATTAATTCTAAGTCTTTTAAGTGAATTTGTGGTTAAAAATTAGAAAATAATGTGCATATTCTTATACCTAACAAATGGGTTGATATTGTTGACATGTGTAGGTTGAAAGGAGGCTTCTAGAAGACCCTTATGTGGCACTCTAAGTCCAAATTCTAATTTGAGTGGAAAGAATCATGGGATCATAAGGATATGTGTCACATCTCCTAATTATATTGTAACTCTAAGAAGACATGTGTCTTATCAGTTCGTATTTTGATTAGAACTCTAGAGGTAGAGGGAGAGATTCATGGACTCTCATTAATGAGATGGCTTCTCAACTTTTTGTATAAATATGATATCTTTCTCCTTCATTTGTTAGCTTAGAGCTTGGAGTTTTTAAGTCTTAGCTTGTTGATTCTTAAGCTTGTTAGCTTGTGAGATGGCTTTGGAAAGCTTTAGAGAGCTTTGTTGTACTTTGTAATTTTGAATAATTTGAATAAAGATTTGATGTTCTCAACATGGAAGGAGATGTGAAGTAGATGTCATGGAGCATATTATAATGTAAGGTAGAGTAGATTTCATTTTGTAATTTTTCTTTGATTTCATTATGTCATTTGATTACTTTCAAGTTTGATAGATTAGATTTTCCATTCATGCAATTTTAATTCATGTAAGTGTGTTCAACTGGTTGATCGTAGATTAGTTTTTTTCTTTACATATTTTTTTGCATCAAATAATGACATGAGATTTGCCTCTCTGCTGACTTTGTTTTTTTTTAGCTTTTCAATTTTAGTTATGATTTGATTTCAGTTTTATTCACTTCCAATAGTAGTTGGTTTAGATATCAGATTGCTCATTTCATTGACGACTACCTATGAAAGTTATAGCGAGACTAACTGGAGAGGGATTGAAATATGATTGTTGTAATTTGATTTTAGTTTACTTTTCTGCAATTAGATATTGGGTTGCTCATTTCATTGACGGTTACCTATGAAAGCCATAGCGAGACTAACTGGCGAGAGATCGAAATATGAATGTTTTGATTTGATTTTAGTTTACTTTTCTGCAATTAGATATTGGGTTGTTCATTTCATTGATGGTTACCTTCAAAATCCATAGCGAGACTAATTGGCGAGGGATCAAAATATGAATGTCGTGATTTGATTTTAGTTTACTTTTATGCAATTAGATATTGGATTTCTCATTTCATTGACGATTACTTCCAAGAGCCATAGTGAGACGAACTAGCGAGGGATTGAAATATGAATGTTGTGATTTGATTTTACTTTTATTAGTTTGTAGTTTTTGATTTGTTTGAGTGCAATAGTTTAAATTTTATTTCTGTATTTAGACAAATAGTAGAGACAGACATTTCATGATCAATATTTCATCTTTTGTTTGATTGAATTAGTTGCATACTTACACTTTTGTTTAAGTACTAATTCCATCAATAACATGTTTTGAGATCTTTTGAAGTGCTAAGTTTTGGAAGTTACCATTAAGGACATAAACCTTGTCTTGAAATCTACATCCATACTTGACCTTTAAAAGTATTCTTAAGACTTTAGAATAGGATTTCCATTTGGATTAAACACTTTAGGAGATCAACAAAAACAAAACCCCAAAACAAAATAAAATCTATAAAACAACGAAGTAAGAAAAAGGTTAACTAAGCATATATGGTGCACCACACTTCATCAGTTTATGATACCCGGATTGATAATTTATGTAGAGCAACTTAAGACATTAAATTGACTAGACATTTTTGGCGCGATTGTCGGGGAAGTGTAATTAGGAGACCTTATTTCTTACATCTAAAAAAATTTAATAATTCTTGAGTATGCTCTCCTCCTGCACTTCGTGTGATCTGGAGAATCAGAAAAAGGATTGTTAAGTAAAAAAAATTAATAATTCTTGAGTATGCTCTCCTACTACACTTTGTGCGATTTGGAGGATCAGAAAAATGATTGTTATGTAAAAAAAAAGAAAAAAAAAAGGAGACAAAATAAACTTCATCATTTCAATTGATTCAATATAAAAAAGAAATTAATGAAACCCAACTGCTTTGATAGGTTCAACTGTCCAAGATTGACTGGTTATGGTTTGTAGTGGTCCTCAAAACACTGTATCCTGTTCAAATAAGGTTTTGCAACTTAGCTGCGGAATGTAGCCTAATTCCATAGCTAGTTGAGAATTCCACATCTGATTTCAAGGTTTAGCAGGTTACAGGCATCCAATGAAGAGACTGACCACATGGGCATCTTCAGAATTGTCCCGACATGGATCCTATTCTAGTCACTTAGCCTAGATTGATAAAACAATTAGCCTAAGACCTCAGTCAAAGTCCTGATTTTTGCATGTTTTCATTGAAGTCTTTGCTGCCTGAAATTGAAAATCATTAATCATTCTTATAAAAATTTACAATTTCAGAGAAAAAAGAAAAAAGAAAAACAACTTATGGCTATCTTGAATCCTAGATTCCACTATGGCCTCAATAAGAAATCTGCATCCCTGTTCAAGTTTTGGCCTTAAAACAAACCTGCAAAAACATTAAAAAAAAAAAATCATTGTTTTGTTTAATGAAATATATATGTATATTTTTAATTTCTGAAAGTATAACATATAGTTTTATTAACAAAACAATTTAAAGAAAAATATAATAAATTTTATTATTTTGTTTAGTAAAATATATATGTATACTTTTAATTTTTGGAAATATAACATATGTAATTTTATTAAAAAAAAGACCAACTCCATGAAAACCACGTAGGGCTAAGAGCATAGAAGTTTTTTTTTGGCAAATGAAATAAAATGTAACAAGTGATTGCATTTGGAGTACCAACGATAAGTGAAGCATCGAAACCGTGAAATGAAGCTACAGTAAATTGATGCTTCATCCTTAGTATCGATTTCAACAAACCTGTAATATAAAGTCTATTCCATTTAGTGCCGAGCTCAATAGTGGAATTTCAAAATGCAGATCAAAATTACTTAACGAGGTGTGTTGATTTAGGTAAATCTAACGGACATATACTATATCCAAACACATACAATCAAAGAAAATATCCATATGGTAGGTTATTGCCGCTGTGACTACTCATAATACTACTACAAAAATTTTCCAAAATGCTCATGAACCTGCAAATTCAAGCAAAGCAATTTAGAAAAGAACCCAAAACAGAGAAAAACATCAGAATTTGAGAGCACAATTTGGTCAAACAGAGGTGAATTTAAAAAAAATAAAACATGGGTTTTCCTTCCTGTAGGGTCAACTAGATAACCCAAAAACCGTTTTAAGAAATTCGTGGTGGTTTAAGAGAATTTTGTGGTTCTTTGAAGCCCATTTTTGCAGGCCACGAGGAAAAGAAACGGGATTTGAATTAGTTAACTGATAGTTGATTTTCGGTTGCTTCTAATTTGAAATCAATGGCATACTGATAATTAACTATACATCTTCCACCTTTTGCCACCATGTATCATGCCTTTTATTGCCACCTGTTAACAAGCAATCCCAATTCAAGACGACTCTGTTTAGTGAATTAACTCCATTACGTGAACCGGTTGAGTACGCATCTTTCAAACTGATCTGTCAATTTCAATCGAACTTCTCCAAGCACCCATCTAAATAGCTATTTCTATGCTTAACGTCTTCCTTGCTAAAATATCGGCACAAGTCTTGGTACTCATGGATCTTGTTTTCATTAGCAAGTTCTGTGTACGTGTTTAACTTTATTATGGCGTGCTTGGTAGTCTGACCATACTTTCAGCCAAAAACTCTGCAATAAAACGACCTTTGTCAACCCGTAATCCCATGAAAAGAATCGATCAAGCTCATAACTATTTTCCACTTCATATTTATCATACTGTGCTTACAGTGAGGGTGGATTATATGCTTTGGTTTTAAGTAATTTGAGTAAATCAATAATTAGCATGTGGTTGAATCCAGTTTTTGGAATTCCTTTAATTAGTGGCCTTGAGAACTATGCCTTGGTACCAATTGATCTTGCTGCTAATCATACAAAAAATTGGAGGATTGCGTGCTGAATTTCAAAACTGATGGTTGACTATCTTTTAGATGCGCAATGCAGCCACCTTCTGCAGCTGATTCAACTTTCCTCAGCTGGTTCAACTTTCCGCCACTGTTTTTGTTAAACTCTAGGTTGCAGGTGTCATCAAGCAAAACAAGCCACATGGGTAGCTAGGAAAATGTCAATATATGGATGGTGTCCTATTCATTTGATCCAATTCAATGAAAAATACCCCGGTCAAAGGGAAGTCTAGTTGTGTGTTATCACTAAGTCGCCACATGTCAAGAAAAAAAATAATTTTGAATCAATGAAATGAATAAGTTATTTGCTCACTTTTCTGAAGGTATTGATTAA
The DNA here is from genome assembly GCA_000404065.3 of Pinus taeda. Lineage (NCBI taxonomy): Eukaryota > Viridiplantae > Streptophyta > Pinopsida > Pinales > Pinaceae > Pinus > Pinus taeda. Next base: position 26,356 of record APFE031597207.1, read on the forward strand.
TTTTGGACTGATGATGAAAGATGAATGGCTAACTTTTTATTAAATATTTTTATCTACAGGAACCGTCGACATTCTGCAACTAAAGTCCAATTCCGCAACTAAAAAAACCTCATTGTTCAAATCAGCCTAACTTTCTCATACAAAATCAGATTTTGATGATTCAAGTATTGTTGGAAAGATCTCAACAATATATACACAATGAGAAATCCATTATTATATTTTGAAATGGAAAATAATGAAATAAATTTCTGAAAAGAAGCAACATTCAACTTGGGGCACCAATTCCAAAGCAGGTATAAATTCTTTTGATTTTTCCTTTGAGAACTTGTTTCATTAATACAAATTCTTAGTTTTGTGTGTAAATATCATAACTAGAGAGATTTATTACCTCTCTCCTTTGATAATCTTACATTCCATTGTAGAAGAATTATTAGTTTTTTTGCAGGTTCTAGGACGAAGGAAAAATGACTACAAGAGAATGGTGTCTCTCTAAGAGACCAATTTGTTTCATAAGAGGATGATTAGCAATAAAGTGGAAATATGTTGATGCAAAATTAGATCCAAACACTTGAAAAAATTTCAGATACTATTGTCTCCATCACATTCATACTTCATAATAAACTATTCACCTCATTTCACTCCATATTTTCCATTTGCATTCACATACACTTCCCATCTCTTTTTGTCCATTCATAACCCACAAATAAAAGCAAGAGGCTCATTCACATGCTTATTTCCCATTGACATTTCTACTCTCGACTGCCATCTTCCATTTTCATCTTCCATTTCTTGTCATTTTCATTTCGCAAATAAGCCATGCTTCAATGCAAACTATTGAGTCCATAGTCCTTTGAGTCTAAGTTCCTTGTAAAGACACCCTGAGGCTTGCATTCCTTAATGGCAAGTTCTCATGCTGAAAAACAATCAGAATACATTAATGTCCCTTGTTCGTCAGATCTTCTAGGTGATTCGACATCGGCAAAATCATTTGTACCTAGCAAGATGTGTTTGGGCATCTTGACTCTCATTGTCATCAATGGTGAGAGTTCTCGTGTTGACTAGTGGCATCCATTAATGGCCACTAAGTCAACAATTTCCTACTATGTTCGACATCAGAACATTTTTTTCACATAGTAGGAATTGTGCCAATGAGTTTTGAAGACTTGAAGACTATTATTTTCAGCATTTTGGAGCAGATTCAACAAGTTTTATTAGAAGCAGTAAAAATTCATCTTAACTCTTTATCCATGACTCCTCTTGTTCAGCCACTTGAAGAAGAATATGATCAGAATTTTTCTGCCATCACACATACAACTCATCCATTCCAAAGGGTAAGTTAAGGTACGTCATTTTCTAACTTTGACCATAGAATTCCATAAAAAGCTAGAATGATAATTGTTGGACAAACATTTCTCTTCCTCATTTCATAAAATTGTCAATACCATCACTTGGGGGGAGAATACATTCATCTTCATATCTTGCCATGTCCATATCATACTCAGGAGCCCACATAATTCCAACATATATTAACTATTACCTTGTAATTATGAGCATACAATGGCTTTTCAAAAAAGTGCTTAAAGGATAAATTAGATACAAACAAAATAATGGTTGTCACACAAGAACCAACTATGTTGCAATTCAAGTAAAACACTTTGCAGAAATATGAAGCTATCAAATGATATCATGCAAAGTTAAGCCAAAGCTCAAGGATCAAAAGAGTTAATGTAATATATATTGCACGAGGACATGCAATAACTTCAGTTGGGGGGTATGTTGAGTCTTCAAAATGTCATTCATTTCCATTACACTTTCACTATTATGTCCACTATATCACCTCCATTTCACCTCTATTTCACTACTATGTGCATATGCTTATACCTAACAAGTGGGTTGAGATTTTTTACATGTGTAGGTCAAAAGGACGCTTCTAGAAAACCCTTATGTGGCACTCTAAGGCCAAATTCGAATTTGAGTGAAAAGAATCATGGGAGCATGAGGATATGTGTCACATCTCCTAATTGTATTGTAACTCTAAGAAGACATGTGTCTTATCAATTCTATTTTGATTAGGACTCTAGAAGTAGAGGGAGAGATTCATGGGCTCTCATTAATGAGATGGCTTCTCATCTTTTTGTATAAATAAGAGATCTCTCTCCTTCATTTATTAGTCTTAGCTTGTTAGTTATTAAGCTTGTTAGCTTGTGAGATGGCTTTGGAAAGCTTCAGAGAGCTTTGTTGTACTTTGTAATTTTGAAGAATTTGAATAAAGCTTTGATATTCTCAACATGGAAGGAGATGTGAAGTAGATGTCATGGAGCACATTAGAATGTAAGGTAGAGTAGATTTCATTTTGTAATTTTTCTTTGAATTCATTATGTCATTTGATTGCTTTCAAGTTTGATACTTTAGATTTTCCATTCATGTAATTTTAATTCATGTAAGTGTGTTCAACCGGTTGATTGTAGATTATTTTTTTTTACATGTTTTTGCATCAAATAGTGACATGAGATTTACCTCTTTGCTGACTTTGTTTTTTTTTATCTTTTCAATTTTAGTTATGCTTTGATTTAAGTCTTATTCATTTTCTTTGTTAGTTAGTTTAGATATCAGATTGCTCATTTCATTGACGGTTACCTCCGAAAGCCATAGCTAGACTAACTGGCGAGGGATCAAAATATGAATGTTGTGATTTTATTTTAGTTTTACTTTTCTACAATCAGATATCAGATTGCTCATTTCATTGATGGTTACCTCCGAAAGCCATAGCTAGACTAACTAGCAAGGGATCAAAATATGAATGTTGTGATTTGATTTTAGTTTACTTTTCTGCAATTAGATATTGGATTGCTCATGTCATTGACGTTTACCTACGAAAGCCATAGCTAGACTAACTGGCAAGGGATCAAAATATGAATGTTGTGAATTGATTTTACTTTTTATTAGTTTGCAGTTTTTGATTTGTTTGAGTGCAATATCTTAACTTTCATTTCCGTATTTAGATAGGCAGCAAAGACAGTGATTTCATTATCAGTATTTCATATTTTGTTTGATTGAAATAGCTACATACTTACACTTTTGTTTAAGTATTAATTCCATCAATAACATGTTTTGAGATCTTTTGAAGTGCTAAGTTTTGGAAGTTACCATTAGGGACATAAACCTTGTCTTGAAATCTACATCCATACTTGACCTTTAAAAGTATTCTTAAGACCTTAGAATAGGATTTCCATTTGCATTGGACACTTTAGGAGATAAAAAAAAAACAAAATCCTAAAACAAAATAAAATCTATAAAACAACAAGATAAGAAAAAAGTTAACTAAGCACATATGGTGCACCAAACTTTATCAGTTTACGATACCCAGATTGATAATTTATGTAGAGAAATTTAAGACATTAAATTGACTAGACACTCATCCCTCGGTGAACTCACTAAGGCATGTGTCATAGAAGAAGTTTCTAGAAGATTCCATGAGCATCCACTTAGCAAATTGTCTTGGACATTTGTCCATTCTCGCTCATCACAACACACAGAAGGCCTCTTCAGTATGCATCACACCTGGCTAGTGTAGGAGTCCGTATGCATCACACCCTGATAGTGGAGAAGTCAGTATGGTCTAATTTTGACTACTTCTAAGTGGTTTCTCAGGTGGAACTTGTGGGGAATGATGTAATCATTTGACCATGATATTTTAGGGTATGAAACAACACTTTTAAAGGTTAAAGAGCCGTAGTTTATCGACATATAAGATTGGGGTTACAGTGCCCAAATATGTCTATAATTTTCCCCCCTAAAGCATGAAGTCATAAATCTTTGATGTCAGGTGAAATGCTTTATCATGAGGATCTGAGGTATTCGAACTAGAAGGTGACCTGTATAAGATACAATACAATATATCATCATCATATAACTTTTATGATCTAGCTGAGGTGGGCATTCCCATGCTCAGCTTTATAAATTCATTTTTCATGTACATAGGATAGATAATCATCTGCAGTTGAAGACTAGTGATTCTTCATGTGTAGATTCATCATCCCTGGCTTGGCTGACCATCTGTGTAACTTCTGTGTACATTTGATGTCTTTATATTCCTGAATATATCACAACCCAGATGGATGAAACTAGATCTGGGGTCTTCAAACTCATTCAATATTTTCCCAATATACAATTTGATCCATGTGAAAAGATGTTTTGAAGTCGAACATGGAAAGACATCACCTGATTACCAACTAATAATGTAAGCTATTAATAGATGCGAGAGGAATCACCGATAATGATAATGGACCTCAAGGTACTATAGTATAATTTACGTGGTGTGAATATATGATTCAATGTCGAACACCACACAAAATCTTTCGATCGAAGGCCACTAATGTCAACCTGTTGCTGGAAGTGAGAAACTTGCCATTGAGGCATGCAAGCTTCAAAGTACCGAAAGGGTTGTTTCTAAGTAAACTTCTTGGATAATGAACTGATGTCGACAAGAACTGACCTGTCATAGGAGCACCTTAATGTATCCACATCTATGACACGAAATGAAGCAAATGATTTTCTAGAGGTGAAAACGATCTGACAACACAAGGTTCAGGAATAGCGGTCATGAAAAATGGAGGTTGAAGGTATTGCAGTGGATGAGGCATTAACTAGATTATGCTTTCTCAACTGAATGAATTCTCTTGAACATATTGGCGACACTGAAATGGATTCGTAGCATTAACCCCAAAATATGGATGGTATGGAAGACCAATGGTGATATGACCAATGAATGGAATAACCCAACCCGACTCAGTTATGGTGATGGAGTGAAAGTCTCATGTTCAAGAGCGATCAGCTACCATAAAATTCTTCAAGTTCTCTTCCCTTTTTCCCCTGTCATTGTTGACCAGTACCTCTTTATTTTTGTCAAGATTGAGGAGGATAACATATACTTATTCTATAATTTTCCCTTCAGGCAAACCTGTCACTATGTTTTAGCGAGCCTAGCGACAATGAAACTCATTCTTGTCTAGGTCGACAAGTTTGTCGCTATTGTTTTAACAAGTTTAATGACAAGGATAACTTGGTCCTTCTCATGTTTGGAGAGTTTGAAAAAGGTTGAAAAGGAAACTCCAGTAGTTCTTTTTCGTAGCATAATCCCTTAAGTATGAAAAAGGATAAAACAATATAAAAGGGATGACTTTTCAATCACTTTAGTGAGTTGAAAAGACAAGCGCTCAAAATTTTTCATGAGATAATCCCTCAGGTCCTAAAAATATTGAAATATACAAGAAGGATAGCACTTCCCCTTACTTTAACGAGCTGGAAAGGCCAATAGATCGACAATATTTTCATATTTAACGAGTCTGAAAAGAGTTTAAAGGAGACTTGTTTTTTAGGAACGAGTAGCGTTTAGGGTAGCAATTGGTTCCAGGTAAGCTTGGAACTTCTCAAAACAAGGTGATGTAAAGAGGTTGGCTAACAA
>APFE031597210.1:0-59964 GCA_000404065.3 Pinus taeda
TAAAGTTCTTCTTCATTTGAATTAATACAATCAGATTCATTTTTCTCAACAAATTGTCTTATGGTTTGTTTCATAATCACCTTGATCATTATGATGAATATGCTTTATGATATTGGCTTTTCAGGTGCTATTTAATTTGTTTGCTAGTTTGTGTTTGCAGATTACACTTCAAGGAAGCTCATTTGGAGTGAGGGAGCGAGGCTTCCACAAACTTGCTTTGGACCCAAGGTAGGCCTAAAAACACTTGTTTGCCTTTATTTTACTCGCATATTTAGAGAAAGATAGTTTTTTATTGGCTTGTTTGTCACTAGATATCAATAGATACTAGGAAGGTCGATGTTGTCTGCAACCTCGACTCATTCTACGTGACAGAGTGATCACATTGGGTTGCGTTATTTGTTTGACTAGTTGAATCTAAATGTGAGGCTAGCTAGATGTTTGATCACAATGAATGAGTTTGATTTCAATTTTAGGTACATCAAAGGTAAAGAGAATAGAGTGGTAGATGCTCTCCACTGGCGGGTACATGTAAATCACTTCGCATCTATGAGATCCTATGGGACAGATCTAGAGGATAGTATCTTGTAGGTATATCAGCAGGATGTCAGGTATATGGAGATTGTGCATAGGTTGCAGCAAGGTGTTGGTATAGGTATAGGTGATATTACAGGTATAGGTATAGGTGGTAGTACAGGTGCAGACACAGGTATAGGTGTAGGTTCATAGGTATGGATTATTTTCTTACAATGAATGGATTGGTCAGGTTCACAAACAGGATATATGTGCCGAATAGTAGTGAGCTCAAGAAGGTGATATTGAGGGAGTTTCATGCAAAACCTTATTCAGTTCACCAGGTTGTCAGAAGACACTAACAGTAGTGAATAAATTCTACTAGTGTCCGAATTTGAAGAGCGATGTAGCAAAGTTTGTGGATACATGTTTTGATTGTCAGTGAGTGAAGGAAGAGTGCAAACATCTAGGTGGACTGTTATAGACAATCATGATTCCAGAGTGGAAATGGGAGGTCATTTCCATTGATGTCATTACAGGGTTGCTAAAGATAGTGAGATGGCATGATTCCATCATAGTTGTTGTGGAGAGGTTCATGAAGGTTACACACTTAATTACAGTGAAGTCTACATTCTAAGCTAGAGACGTAGCACTGGTATTCATTATTGATGTGGTTAGATTGCATGGAATTCCAAAGAATATTGTGTCAGACTAGGATGTAAAGTTCAATTTCAAGTTTTGAAGGAGTTGTTTGTAGGTTTGAGCGTAGAGTTGGCCTTCAGCACAACTTATCCACTGACATATGTATAGAAAGAGAGGGTCAATAATATATTGGAGGACATGTTGAGGATGTATGTGATGCATCAGCAGTAGAAGTGGGAGAGTATCCCCCTTGGTAGAGTTCACATACAACAATGGTTATCAAGATTCGCTGAAGATGAGTCCTTTTGAGGCATTGTATGGGAGGATTTGCAATACTCCCATTAGTTGGAGGATCCAGTTAATAAGGTATTGATTGGACCATATATGTTGGCAGACATGGAACAGGAAATGCAGGTGATAAGAAGAATTTAAAGACAATATAGGATAGGAAGAAGAGGTATGAAGATAGGAACAAGTTGTTCAAGGAGTTCGAGGTTGGGGAACAAGTGTACTAACACATCAAACCAAAGAAGAGCTCCTTACGGATTGGATCATGTGACAAGCTTGCACCATGGTTTTGTGGACCTTTAAGTATCATCGAGAGGATTGGGGAAGTAGCCTATTGACTTGCATTGCCTCTGACAGTGAAATTCCATGATGTTTTCCATATATCTTTGCTTAAGAGATGTGTTAAGGATGTTGATCATGTGATTGACTCGTATGTATTGCAGGTGGAACCAGATGGAGAATTCTAGTTGGAACCTTAATTTATATTGCAGAAAAAGGTGCTCATGCTCCAGAATCGTGAAATCAAGCAAGTTAAAGTGTAGTGGAAGCACTTTGTGACTGATGAAGCTACATGGGAGATGGCAGACCAAATGTGGGGTATGTATCCTTCCTTGTTTCACGGTTGAGGCAAAGTAATTTTGGTGTGATTTCGGTATATGATTTGGTATATGTTTTGAGGGTTTTTCCATATGTACATATCTATATGGATGTAAATACCACCATGAGACAAGTTATAAAGCTTCAATAAGCAGTATGGGTGTCAAGTTATTATGTAGAAAATCTATGATAGGATACCCTGATAATGCAATATAAATCAAAGCATAATACTATAACCTACTTCTACTATCAATTTGTGGAAGCTTAAATATCTAGCTCAAAAATACAACTAGAAGAAGAAGAATCAATGGCACAATACACATGAAAATACTTTGGAGAAAGTCTCAGATAAAAACCCCACACTATTGTATTATCGTACATGGTGGAAATACATAGGAATTATACAAAGCCTTAGCTCTCACAGCTAGCCAACTCTCAGTACAATCCTCATAGATGCTCATAGGAAATATTCACTTCTCTCTAGCCTTCCTCTATACCCTCCAAGCTCCTATTTCCTTGCATTTTTCCTTGTGGATGATTAGCCTATTACCAAGTGGAAAAGAAGCCTTCAAAACTGCACAATCCTCAAGCATGAATCCTTGACTACATGCATGAGTTTTCTCCATGAGAAAACACATGCAACTAATAATACACTATCCTTGAGCATTAATCTAAACCGGATCTTTCTCAGAATAGACATGCATGAGTTTTTGATGAGGGAGTCTTCAGTTAACTAGAGTAGCACTAGTTGAGTGCATTAATGCATCAACTAACTGTTAACTTACTATTAGTTCCTGAAATAGTTTCGAACTAATTTAAATGGACTTAACTCAGTAAAATGAGTTAACTAATTACAAATCAAATATAATCCAATCTTATCTCATTAATTTAAGGGATAACTCTTGCATGACTTCAGAAAGACTTCTAACTTCAATTTCTCCAACTAATTAATTTAAAAATAATTTAACTAATTATTTACAGGTAGCTGTTAAGATAAATTCGATTTTAATTCACAATTTAATTCAAGGAAAAATTAAATTGGAATATTCTTGTTGCCATATTTCAACATGCCCTGTCAACAAGAAAGGGATTATCTGCCACCCCAATCTTGTCTCTATGGAACTTGAATTTACACTTTGACAATGGCTTTGTCAAAATGCCAGCATCTTGCTCCTCTGTCGAAATATACTGTAGCAACATGATCCTCCTTGCTACACAATCTCTGAGATGATGGTACTGGATGTCAATGTGCTTGGACTTATCATGAAATATTGGATTCTAAGAGTGTTTGATACAACTTTGATTATCAGAATAGATCATAGTTGGATCCATCCTCTGATCAAAGAAACCAACTAGGATTTTCCACATTTAGATGGCCTCACATGCTACCTGACTTGCAGCCATGTATTCTACCTCTGTCGAGCTGAGTGCAACCAACCTCTATTTCCTATTGTACCAAGAAACTACCGTTGACCCAAGGTTGAAAATCCCTCCTGATGTGCTCTTTTGATCTGATGGACTCCCTACCCAATCTACATTAGTGAAGCCCTGTAGCTTCACTCCCTCTGTCCATCTATACCATAATCCATACTAATATGTGCCTCTAAGGTATCTCAATATATGTTTTGCTGAACCATCAAAAACATCTTGGTAGGCTGAACCATCGCTTGAATCAGCTAGTTCACCGCATAGCACAAATCTGGTAATATGTTAATTAAGTACATCAGTGAACCCACAAGCTACCTGTACACAGTAAGCTCTGCCACTTCTCTTGAAGTAGCAACCTCCTTCCTCTAGTTACCTGCTAGAGGAGTTTTCATGGGCTTTAACTTCTCCATGTGGAATCTCCTGAGTATCTCGTTGGCATACTTTTCCTGAGACACAAACAACTCCCCATCCTTCTACCACACTTCCATGCCAAGGAAGTAATGCATGAGACCCATGTCGTTCATCTATAATTCTCTTGCAAGGTCCTCCCTGCAAGAAATTATCAATTGATCATCACCAGTTAATATGAGATCATCAACATAAAGTATGATGATCAACAACTTACCTTTCACCATGATGTAGTATAGGTTCGCATCTGCTTCACTCTTTTTGAAGTCCAACCTGGTGAATTAGTTGTCTATCGTGGTGTACCAAGCATGAAGTTCTTGCTAAAGCCTATACAATACTGTATTGAGTCAGCACACATGCGACTCATGATCGAAGGTCTCAAAACCTTCCAGCTTCTCTATCTACACCTCTTCCTCAATCTAGCCATTGACGAATGCAGTCTTCACATCCATCAGATGGATCTTCCAACCCATCTGTGCTGATAGTGCCAACATAGATATGATAGATGAGTACCTTGCGACAGGATAAAATGTCTCATCATAGTCAATCCCCTCAACTTGTGAAAAGCCATGGGCAACAAATCTTGCCTTATGCTTCTGCACACTACCATCAGCAACTTGCTTTACCTTGTAAAGCCAATGGGAACTCACAACTGACTTGTTCTCCTGTCTTCGAACCACATCCCAAACACTGCAACAAACTATGGAGTCATACAACTCCACCATAGCATCAACCCAAATCGGCTGCTACACTACTTCCTAAAACGAAGATGGCTTGTTCTCAACACATTCAGCCATGTATCCAGTGTACCTCTCAAGTGACCTCCTCTATCTGCGCTGAGAAGATGGTGCTCCCACATTCTCTCTCGCATCCTCCAACAATCTGTCAGCTTCTCTTGTGTGCTTCTGTCCATCTCTCGAAGACTCTTCTTGAGTGGATCTCTCCACTCCTGGAACCTCTACATGTGGCTGCTTCGCATCATTCTGAGGCTCCTCCTCCTTAGGAACCAACAATTCCTCCATAGCTTGTAGTTGGAGCTCCCTCTCAAGGGAAACTCACATGCCCTTCTGCTCATCAAGCTTGAGATCTCTACGAACCATAGTCCTTTGACTGGTAGGCAAGTACACCCTATAACTGTGAGGTGTATCAGTGTACCCCACAAATATCCCCAACTTTGTTGTCAGTTCAAGCTTCTTCTGTGCATCCTTTGTCACATGGAAATATACCGATGAGCCAAATATCCTAAAGTGACCCACATCTGGTCTCTTAACAGAGAAATATTCCTCTCATGTCTTCATCCCAAGTATGCAATGAGGCCTTCTATTCTGCAAATAAACCATCATGTTGCATGCCTCAGTACACAAGTGAAGTGGTAGGCCTTGGTCATGTAGCATTTCCCATGCTACCCCTACAATAGTTTTGTTCTTCCTCTCAGCCACCCCATTCTATTGTGGGTTATGAGGTGTCATCAACTCTTGTTTAATTCCTTCCACTGCATAGAAGTCCTTAAACTCTTGAGAGACATATTCTCCACCATTGTCACTTCTCAAGGCCTTGATATTCTTTGGTGAATCTTTCTCGACCAAAGCTTTGAACTCACAAAACTTTGTGAAAGTTTGGTCCTTCTTCTACATGAAATAAAGACCTCATGATTTGCATAGAGATGGGTGATGATCCATCTTGCCTCCACCACACACTTCTTCCACTCAGCCAACTCTTGTGCATTAGTTGAAGCTAGCTTTGGAATTTCTTGATCAATGAATTCTTTCAAGCCATTGTCTTCTAATACAACCTCCATTCTATCATTCCATGCTATGTAATTCGAGCTACCTTCCAAGGCATACTTGAGTCTCAAGCCATAGAACGCCATTGGCCAACCTTGAAGTATGATATGAATTCAACTTGCACCTGCAACCCCAAACTTCAAACTTCAAATTCTCTTCTTAGTATATTGTTCACAGCTTCGATACCATGTAGAAGAGCTGTGATATGCTAACCCAATAATGCAATATAAATCAAAGAAGAATAATATAAGCTATTCCTACTATCAATTTAAGGAAGCTTAAAAATCGAGCTGAACAATATAACTAGAAGAAGAAGAAGAATCAATGGCACAATATGCATGAAAATACTTTGGGGAAAGTCTCAGATAAAAACCCCACACTATTGTATTATCATACATGGTGGAAATACATAGGAATTATACAAAGGTTTAGCTCTCACAGCTAGCCAGCTCTCAGTACAATCATCACAGATGCACAAAGGCAATATTGGCTTCTCTCCAACCTTCCTCTCTACCCTCCAAGCTCCTATTTTCTTGAGTTGTTCCTTGTGGATGATCTTCCTATTACCCAATGGATGATCTCTTTCAAAACTGTGCAATCCTCAAGGATTAAATCCTTGACTTCATGCATGAGTTTTATCCATGAGAAAACACATGTAACTGATAGTACATTGTCCTTTAACATTAATCTCAACTGGGTCTTTCTCAAAATAGACATGCATGAGTTTCTAATGAGGGAATCTTCAGTTAACTGGAGTAGCACTAGTTGAGTGCATGCATGCACCAACTGACTGTTATCTCTCTATTGGTTCCTCAAATAGTTTGGGACTAATTTAACTGGACTTAACTCAGTAAACTGAGTTAACTAATTTCAACTCAAATGTAACTCAATCTTATCTCCTTAATTTAAGGGATAACTCTTGCATGACTTCAGAAAGACTTCTAACTTGAATATATCCAATTAATTAATTTAAAGTAAATTAATTAATTATTTCCAAGTAGATGTTAAGACTAAATTCGATTTTAATTCACAATTTTATTCAAGGACAAATCAAATTGGACTATTCTTGTTGCCATATTTCAACACTCCCTGTCAACAAGAAAGGGATTATCTACCATCCCAATCTTGTATTTATGGAACTCGAATTTACACTTTGACAATGCTTTCATCAAAATGTTAGCATCTTGATCCTCTATCGAAATATACTGCAACAACATGATCCTGTCGACCTGTGAAGAGCTGCGGGCAACAAATCTTTCCTTATGCTTCTCCACACTACCATCACCAGCTTGCTTTACCTTTTAAAGCCAATGGGAACTCACAACTGACTTGTTCTCCAGTCTTAGAACCACGTCCCAAACACTATTATGAACTATGGAGTCATAATCCTCCACCATAACATCAACCCAAACAGGCTGATGCACTACTTCCTCAAAGGAAGATGGTTCAGTCTCAACACATTCCCTAGCAAGAGCCATGTATCCAATGTAGGTCTTAGGTGACCTCCTCTGTCTGTGCTAAGAATATGGTGATCCCACACTCTCTCTCGCATCCTCCAACAATATGTTAGTTTCTCTTGTGCACTTCTGTCCATCTCTAGAAGACTCTTCTTGAGTGGATGTCTCCACTCTTGAAACCGTTGCATGTGGCTTCTCCACATAATTTTGAGGCTCCTCCTCCTTAGGAACCAACAGTTCCTTCACAACCTATAGTTGGAGGCCCCTCTCAAGGGAAACTTGCATGTCCTTCTGCTCATCAAACTTGAGATCTCTGCAAACCATTGTCCTTTGACTGATAGGAAAGTACAGCCAATAGTTGTGAAGTGTATCAGCGTACCCTACAAATATCCCCAACTCTGTTTTCAGCTCGAGATTCTTTCGTGCATCCTTTGTAGCATGAAAATATACGATGAGCCAAAGATCCTGAAGTGACCCACATTTGTTCTCTTACCGGAGAAAGCTTCCTCTGGTGTCTTCATCCCAAATATGCGATGCAGGCTTCTATTCTGTAAATAGACCATTGTGTTGCATTCCTCAGCCCACTAGTGAAGTGGTAGGCCTTGGTGATGCATCATTTCCTGTGTTGCCCCTACAATAGTTTTGTTCTTCCTATCGGCCACCCCATTCTGCTATAGGTTATGAGGTGTCGTCAACTCTCATTTATTTCCTTTCACTGCATAGAAATCCTTAAACTCTTGAGAGAAATACTCTCCACTATTGTCGCTTCTCAAGACCTTGATCTTCTTCCCTGACTCTTTCTCGACCAAAGCTTTGAAGTCACAAAACTTTTTGAAAGTTTGGTCCTTCTTCTGCGTGAAATAAATCCAACATTTACTAGAATAGTCATCAACAAAAATCACATAATACCTTTACTTCACTATGGATGTCGTTGAGAATGGTCCACACAAATCAATATGAACTCACTCTAAGATAGCCTTTGCTCGACTGTCTCGATCATGAAAGTAAGACTTGGTGTACTTTCCCAAGGTACAACCTTTGCATGCATCAACTTTCTCAAGTTTACCTTTTGGGAATTCCTGTAGATATCTGCTGCATTATCTTCAAAGCCCCATGATGCAAATGGCCCAATTGCCTATGCCACAACTTGCTAATGTCTTGGCTTTACACCAATTCTGCTTTCGTACTCAATGCTTCATAATCATCTACCCCTAGTTTATAGAGATTCTTCACCTGAATCCCTCTCCTCTTGGTCTGACCCTTGGCTATGTGTCTTAAGAACACCTTTCCTTTACTGAAGAGAACATCGTAGCCTTTGTCCTCCAACATCTCAACTAATACCAAGTTCTTCTTCAGTCTAGGCACATACATCACATCTGTCAAGGTGAGAGAAGCTCCATTCTCCCTCTAAAAAGCAACTGTGCCCACTCCTGAAACATTGTACTTTCCATCGTCACCCATCCCTATGCGCATATTGAGGTCTTTCTCCTCCAAGGCATTTAATAATTTTCTATGATTGGTCATGTGGAATGAGGCTCCATTGTCAAGATACTAGACACAACCCATCATCGATGACACCATGCATTGGATGAGGGTAAAGTCCATTTTGAACTGAGAGGCTAATGCCTCACCTTTTGATCCTTCCCAGGATCCCTTCTTGGACTTCTTCGATGGGAAATTAGTCACATAATGTCCCATCTTGTGACCATTAATGCATATTACTTTAGAAATGTCACCCTTTTTCCCTCCATGAGAAGATTTCAATTTCAAATGGGAAGCCTTCCCCTTCCCTTTCCTTGCCTTACCTGCTAAGGCCAGATTTTCTTCATTATCATTCTTGGATGAAGAACCATATCATGTGCTCCTCCTGATCTCCTCCTACATAGGATGCAACCACAGTCATTCACAATTTGGTAGTTTCTCCCTTCCATTCGCAGAGTCCTAGTAGCTATTCCAACTCTTTGGAAGGCCAAGGAGAGTGAGGCTCATCATATCATCATCGGCAGTAGTTATTCCCACACTGCCAAGCTCATCTCTACAGGTGGTGAGCTTGTTGAGATATGTGGAAATAGTATCGCCCTTCTCCATCCTGATTCTTTGAAGCTTATCCTTGAGCGCCAATTTCCTCTGGTCACTATTGTTCTGGTAGAGGTCCTCCAATGTCTTCCACATTGAAAATGGAGTATCCTTCCCATGGAGACTCGATACAATATGGTCTCGAACTCCCCCAAGCATGATCCTCTCACCTTCATCACACACTTCTTCCACTCAGCCAACTCTTGTGCATTAGTTGAAGCTGGCTTTGGGATTTCTTGATTAATGAATTCCTTCAAGCCATTGTCTTCTAGTACAACCTCCTTTCTATCATTCCATGCTATGTAATTCGAGCTACCTTCCAAGGCATACTCGAGTCTCAAGCCATAGAATGCCATTGGCCAACCTTGAAGTATGATATGAATTCAATTTTCATCTGCAACCCCAAACTTCAAACTTCAAATTCTCTTCTTAGTATATTGTTCACAGCTTCGATACCATGTAGAAGAGTTGTGATAGGTTAACCCAATAATGCAATATAAATCAAAGAATAATACTATAAGCTATTTCTACTATCAATTTATGGAAGCTTAAATATCGAGCCGAACAATATAACTAGAAGAAGCAGAATTAATGGCACAATATGCATGAAAATACTTTGGGGAAAGTCTCAGATAAGAACCCCACACTATTGTATTATCATACATGGTGGAAATACATAGGAATTATACCAAGCGTTAGCTCTCATAGCTAGCCAGCTCTCAGTACAATCCTCATAGATGCTCATAGGAAATCTTGGCTTCTCTCTAGCCTTCCTCTCTGCCCTCGAAGCTCCTATTTCCTTGCATTTTTCCTTGTGGATGATTAGCCTATTACTAAGTGGAAAACCAAGCCATGAAAAACTGTGCAATCCTCAAGGATGAAACCTTGACTACATACATGAGTTTTCTCCATGAGAAAACACATGCAAATGATAGTACACTATCCTTGAACATTAATATCAATTGAGTCTTTCTCAGAATAGACATGCATGAGTTTCTAATGAGGGAATCTTCAATTAACTAGAGTAGCACTAGTTGAGTGCATTAATGCATCAACTGACTGCTAACTCACTATTAGTTCCTAAAACAGTTTGGAACTAATTTAACTGGACTTAACTCAATAAACTGAGTTAACTAATTACAACTCAAATATAACTCAATCTTATCTCCTTAATTTAAGGCATAACTCTTGTATGACTTCAGAAAGACTTCTAACTTAAATTTCTCCAACTAATTACTTTAAAATAAATTAATTAATTATTTCTCAGCAGTTGTTAAGACTAAATTCGATTTTAATTCACAATTTAATTTGGGGAAAAATTAAATTTAGATATTCTTGTTGCCATATTTCAACATATTATGTGTTATGCTAGTTTTCTTTTAAGCAGGATGATCACTATAAATACTGCATCAAGCTATGTGATAAAGCTCCATGGGAATTATGTTTTCTTTTCAACAGTTTTGCTCAGGTGTTGGTGTGGTCTAACACTGAGGATGGTGTCCCTAAGGGGGAGGGTTGTGTAACAAGCATGGTGAAAATTCCATGTCATAAAAGCTAGTAAAGGGAAAAAATAAACCATAGTTGATGGGACACCTATTCCAAGATGAATATTGGGTAGGACATCCTTAGGGGTGTTCATTTGGTTATTTATGGCTAAGGAAATTGGAAAAGGAAATGGATAAGTCTTTGGAAAGGAAAAATGGCATTTTTGGAAAAATTATTTATGAAAATAGTGGATATTAGAAGAAAAAGGAGGTGAAAGGTCACACGTTGCATGTGAAGAGGAAAATGAAGAAAATAGAGAGCTCATTCATAAAAAGGCTTGTGAGGATCAGTTGGTAATCTTTTGTCAGTTAATTTTTGGAGCTCTTTCATTATTCTTTCTCTCTCTCACCTACTCTTGGACACTTAAGAGTTTTCTTGGAGAATTTTTGCATTGGAACAAGAAAGGAAAAGAAGGGAAGAGGAAGCAAAGATCAAGCAGCTATAGTAGGCTTCATTGTAGGTATTGGCTTGCATGTGTATCTTCCATGCTAGATTTGGCATGAATGTGTATCTTCCATGCTAGATTTGGCATGCATGGTATTTCATGTGGTTCTTTTGCTATCGTGGCATGGATTTTTCCATGTGTAGCAGTGTTTTCATCCTATCCTTGCCATTTCTGGATAGCCATGCTGTGATGGGGTTCTCATGTTTTGGTTGAGTTGGATTACTCGAGAGATTTGAAGCTAAGTGGGGTGGATCTCTGAATGATAGAGAACATGGCCTATTGGTCCTTGAACCAGATTATTGATCACGGTAAAGTCATTGGCCTAGTGACCTTTGAGCAAGATTGTGGGTTGCGGTATAGACAAGAGGTGGTTTTCTCTTCGTTGGGCCTAGTAATATCAGGTTTAGGATATGTGGTAAAGCCTAGAGAGTGGGTATCAATTTAGGGCCTAGTGATCTCGGATTGGATTGTGGTAAATCCTAAGAGACTAAGAAACAAGAAATTCCTCATGGTGTAGGTGGAGAAATCTGGGGCATCGATGCTTGTTTGGCCTAGTGATCAGGTGGAGATCATGGTAAAGTCTATTATGATGTGTTGATTGTGTTGGCCTAGTGATCCAAGATGGATTACGGTAAATCCTAGTTTCTCTTGATGAGGGTGAGGTGGTTTGGCCTCGGTATGCGTTGGTTGAGTTATTCATTTGAATTCCACATTCATGCTTGGAATATGGCATGACGGTGAATGGCTAAAGAACAATTAGGTTCAACCATTCTATGGTTAGGTGGAATGTGGAAGTCCCATCCTGATTTTGTTTTTGCATCATTAATGAAAGGTTATTTCTTCTTGTACTTCTATGAGCATTTTGATGGATTATATGTGGTCTATATGGTTGTACTTTCATGATTATTTTTGTTGTTATTATGATGGATTATATGTGTTTTTTATGACAATAGCTATGTATGGATCTAAACATGTTTTTCTTGTAAACTCATGGATAATGTATCTATGGTTTGATAGATGATAATGTAGGAAATTACATGAGGGAATAATGGTTCATAGTGCACTACAACAAAAAATGTCATTGGTGAGGGTCATGCCTATCACGGATCTTTAAGGTTCATCACCAATGTTGCATATGGCGAAGGTTCCTGTTAGATTGATGGGCCCTAAACTAGGTTCAACGCTAGTCAGCCAAGAAAATCCCTACACTACTGACCCTTTCGACATCAATCCGCGAAGCACGGACTGAAGTCTCACCCAAAGCACTATGGGGGGATGCAAGAACCACGTTTCTGCACCCTGAGATGGTTGTGATGTCAGTTTTATACCTTAACCTTGCCTTCCCAAATATCAATAGGGCTTTAGACGTTATCGATTTACTTCTCTATTAGTCCTTCAGAACCTCCACGAAGGTATGTGATCATCCTTCACATAACCCTAACAAGCAAGCTCAACACTTATGTGCCTCTGTAACTACTTTGTTGTATAGTTCTCTGAATTATCTTAAGTGTTCACCAATTATATAATCCAATTTAGATTATCTTTGTGTAAACATATATCACTACTTGCATTCATATAACAAAGGAAAACATATAGATTCGTGCATAACTCTAGAAATAAAAATAAAGCTAATGTTTAACAAAACATAATCGCATGCAATTGATAGGATTAAAATACATAGCAATTTCAGAATACTCTTCTTTATTGATGACCTAGATGTTCAGTACAGACTCTGACTACCTTGCACACATAGCTACAGTGGTCTACGCACTCAGCTACAGACTTCTACCCTAGGCCTCTGCGCACTCAGCTGCAGAGCCTTCTTCCTATGCTAAGATTCTAGCTCTTAGCTCCTTTACAGGCTCATCAATGAATTCCTTCACTGAACTAACTAACTAACTTATAATCCTCTTAAGACCTCCTTTTTATATAATCCCATGGTCCACGAACCAAGGGCAGATCTCATCAAACCAGCACAACCTATATAGACTAAGGGAAAAAACCATTTTTGACTCTTGATATCTTTGCACTCCATGACCAAAAAATGTGGAGACTTTACATTTCTTTATACAAAATTCAGGCTTTCTTCCCCAAAACTTGGGTTTTTAACCCCAAAGTTGACCCCAGGGGACATGTTCCCAACAAGCCCCCAACAAAAACATGGTGACTCACCCTCGAGTCACTCGGACGACACAAAGATCTTGTCATGAAGACCTCCCAGCGCTACATGGACTACTACAACTTTGGTAGTGCATTGTGCTGTCATCTGTGCCATCTCCTCAACCAATTGCTCCATCTCTAGCCTTATACTATTTGATTGTATCTTCTACTAAGTCATCTACATACTAGCCATATTTCCTTTGATATTGGCGATGAGTGCATAGGCTTCATCAAGCCAAGGCCCTATTATGGCCTTGAGGATGCTCTCTTTGCGTTGTGCTGCATCCACCTACTCCTTTAGTAACTTACCTCCTGTAGTTTGGCTAGCCTCTATGTAAGGGTGACGGTGTGCACCATTCCTTTGACTTCATCATATCATTGTTGTAGCTCCCAGGCCTCCATTTCACACCTTTGCAAGCTGGGATCTTCTTGCAAATTGGTAGCCACTTTGAGTGCCTGCTTGAAGAGCATGGTGCTCTCCATTACAAAGCTATTTACTGCTGTCACGACATACTTCACAGTTGTCTCACGCTACTCTCTAACTTTTGGTGGGGTTGAAGAATGGATCTTCAACTGCAGTTCTGTGATCTTAAGGATCAGGTAAAACTGAACCTTTTCCAACTCTGTTCTAGCATCACACACACCAACATCAAGCTTCCAAATCCACACATCTACCAGCTCATCATCTAGAATGGCCAGCTCTCAGACAGACCTACATGCCTCAACCACCACCTTGGTCATGTGCTTATTTTTTTCTGTGATGGCTTTGATGAGGCTGACAGTAGAATTTCTTTGTGCCATCATCTAAGCATTATTGACTTTATGCTCACTGATTACTTGTAATGCGCGCTGTTCACGGGCCCAAAGTTCTGTGATCACACCATCCTGCAAATTGTGAAGCACCTCACTAGGAAGCATGGACAAATTGAGCCCAGCTCCTTTGAGGGCCCGGGTAGTGGCCATGTCAGCTTCAGCCTATGTGGTTAGTCCTCCCTCCAGTAGTAGTATTTCCCACGGATCAAGGGTGCGCACCATCCTTGCTTCTTCCAATGTGTCAGGAACCAAACTAGTTGACGTTGTGCTACTTTGCTACCTGTCGCAGGTCGGGTGTGACCTTAGGAAACTTGCTAGCCTTTGGTAACTCCCACGCAACCAGTAATATGGATAGCAACATCTAGACATAATGGAATGCTTTGTTGTGATCCTGTACCTCTCTATAGGTCACGAGGAACTCTTTGTAGAGGTAGCACATCTAGTTAAACTGTACACCCTTCACTCACTAGGCAACTAAGGCTACTACTGGTGCCGACACTTCATCTGCATGACACTTTTGTATAATATTTACTACAAATATTTGTGTTGCGACCTTGACCGCAGGGTCAACTATACTTGTGATGGCATAGCCACACGACTTCTTAGTGAGTTTGATTTTTTCCTTTATTTCTTCAGTGAGGTTTCGCTCACTTAGATTTCCACCAAATGCCATGGCTACATTTTCTCCTGAGTATGATAGCTGAGTGATCTTATGGATCAACATGTTAGTAATGGACATTGGTTCTTCTAGCCATAGACACCCATCATGAACCAAGCACAACAGCTGCTTGGTTATGACCATGGTTATGGGTGTATAGTTATAACGCACTACCCATAGTATGTTTAATAGAACCACCTTATCCACCCCTTTTACCCACTTGCTTGGCTCCAACGTGGTCACACTAGAGTCTTTGTGGAACACGCGATGCATGAGATGGTCCTTCACTAAATGGGGATAGTGTTCTGCATCATCCAAATCCTAGTCCTCCAATTTTAATAGGGGGATGTGGCCTAGGCATGGTCCTTCAAAGAAAATTTGGTCAGGGAGTAAGGGTGTGTGTAGTGTGATCTTAATTTCATCAATATCATTTGGAACCTTTGCCTTGCCTCTGCATGAAGGAATGTACTCAGGCAGTCTAGAAATGGGGTTAAAACCCTCCACGTCAATGTCCTCCACCCCCACCATATCAATATCATCCGCACCCACATGGAGTTATTCAACCTCCACTTCAGGCTCTAGGTCAATCACCTTACCCTTTTCTTGCACAATGGGCTTTCTCGTCTATGGGTGCTTTCTTAGTGATGCGCACACCGGTTGTTGTGCTTTCTTCTTATCCTTCTTTGATTTTGGACCCTCTTAGGTAGACATAGGTCGTGACCTTGGCGTCTTGGGGGATTTATGCACTTCTGTCAGCACTTCTACACTTCCAACCTCCAAGGTAGCTCCCTTAGCTTCCATTACGACCTCTAGGGCAGTTCCTTTAGCTGCCATTACTTCTCCTACACTCAAGGTTTCTATGGGTGCCGACATTATGATAAACAACAACACCTACATCTCTGTTGGCAACTTCTCAAATACGGAATTTTCTATTAGGGCTTCGAAGAGCTTAGGGTTCATATGCACCTGAGAGATTAATACCTAAATTCTCAAAATGCCGAATATTTTCACTGGGAAGCTACCTATAATTTATAGGAATTTTTTAAATCAAATCCGACCATTCCCCCCATAACTCATTCACAAATGTTGTATTGCTAGCATATTTTCATAGATCTTGTCATTAAATTCTGAATTAAATGTCGCCCCCCACTCCATTTTGTCATTTTCTAACTATTAAGTCATGAACAGTGACCGTAATGGTCACCTTCTAGCTACCTCCCATAGTCCCTTCTAGGGTAGCGCATCTCCCTCTCAGTGTCTGTTGACACTGTGACATTCGTTCATTCTACATAGTTCCCCAATCATGCAGCTCTGTTGTGGCCACCAACAACCCCCCTTTTATTTAGTATTAATAATAACACTAAATAAATAGGGACCCTTCTAAAAAAATAAAAAATTAGCACTTAAAATTCCCTTTTAATGAAACACAATATCATAAAATTAGGAAAAACATCTGCAAACACAAAATCTTACGTATTATGAAAAGTCTCAAATAAAATTGTTCTCTTAATGATGAACATCGCATCGCAAAAGGGTAATAGAGGGCATCATATATAAAGAAACTGTCAGAATTGCAAAAACACGATAATGGGAGATCGCAAGCCACACAGATTCATTGCATATCCTAGATCCCATACATCGCAGTGCCACCTAACATAAAACTTCCCGATATTGTGAAATGCAATAAAGCATCTCACAAATCACATCTCGCAGTCACATAATGACACAAAAGATTGTTAACTAAGAAGGATTAGCGATATTGCGAAACAAAATCTCAAAATCGCTTTATTGCAGATCAAAAGGGCTCACAGTTCGATGAAATATTTCTCGTCATCTGATATGAGTTATGGGAATTAATGTAAACTTAGTGGTTTATTGATGGTTATTTATGAGAAATGATTTAGATTTGAGTGAAAGGGTTATTTCACGCAAGGTGATATATTTGATGTGATTTTGAAATTAAGAGCTTTCCCACCACCTTATTATTTACCATCATTCATTATCTTTCTTATTGTGTCTTAGTTCTCTACTTGTGAAATTACAGGAGTGGTACGCAGAAAAATACACAGAGCAATGCGCAGAATGTGATGGGGAAGAAAAGAAAAGCTCCGGTATCTGAAAAAACAGAGATGACTCCATTATTCACGGACACCACCTATACCAGAGAAGTAGGGATATCTACTTGGGAAGGCATGTATAGTTTGTTGGAGGAAGAAAACCCAAGAGTCATGGAAGTTACAGCTATGGCAGATGAACATGGGTCATTCGAGGTATCACTTACAGAGCTTGCATGCTGAATCTTGCACCGTATTGCAACAAGGCCAAAAATAGTTCCCGATATAGATATGGTCAATTGGGTGATAGATGATGCTGAGATAATGGGTAGGCAATTCAAGTCATGGAACCAGGAGGTTATAGGATCATTTACTCCACAGAATTTAAGATGCATGTATCATTTACTAGAGCCATAGGCTAGCTATAACAAATAGTTCATGGAGAAATTCGCCAAGAAGAATGAAGATTTGGTAGAATGCACCAAAAGCTAGTCAGCAAGGGAAGAGCCGTTAAAAGAGGACAAATATGGTATGTATAGCACTGGTTCCCTCTCTTCTCCATATTGTTTCGTTGTTGTAATGTTATGTACGCTATTCAGAAAAAATGATATCAATAAGTTTTCATCCGAGTGGCTACCCCTACTAGATGCAGCCACCAATGCCACTATAATGGACTGGCCCCAAATATTGTCTAATAACTTAGCCTCTTCTATTTGGAATTATCGGAGTAAAAGGAGTCCTTCTCAGAGGATTTATGCTCCTTTCTTTCTAGCTACCTATGTCATGGACGTTATCTGTTTTGTTTCTAAATTTCCTCTCATGGGTTGGAAATGGACAATACAGAATCCCTTACCCATTCAAGTCTACCGTAAGCAAATATGGGATTCTAAGTTCACCCCATATTGTTATAAAATCTACCATGGAATTATGCTACCCATTCACAAGATGTTGTATAATACAGATGCCCCAAGATTTTCTCCTGAAGCCGAAATTGATATTCTCCCTGTGGGAAGATGGCTCGAGGAAGACTTTTTCACTTATATCAGAGTATTTGGAAGCATTGCCTCCCCTCATGTACTTCCCTTGTACGTTCCTAACAAATTGATGGCCTGGGAAATAGCCTACCAAACCTGTGGGGTTGGAGGAATGAGCGGAGAACTTAAAGACAAGAAAAAGGAAATCTGGCCGGAATTCCTTGTGGTCTATGGAGCTTTTGCATTGTTTGATCTAGGTCACGCTTTCAAGGAAGTATACAACATCTTGAGTCTATGACTACTTAAGTTCCTAAGGAGACAGTTTGATCCCTTTGATGTGATAAATAATTTTACCACGACAGTTAAAATAAAGGTGTTCACTAAGGAAGATGATCTCTTTGACGATGTTTTCCAGTAGAAGAGCACACTCAGATACATCTTACACTAGGTCCAAATCTAGTTTGGCCCAACAAAATTCCAAGAGTTTAAACTCTACAAAGAAAAAGGATTGGCAAATATCCCCTTGGACAAATTGCGTGTAGAACCAATGAGGGAACCTAGTCCTAGCAGTAGTATGAGTGAAAGCTCAGGGCAAGACAAGTCTAAATCTTAGTCTAAAAGAGAATCACTAGAAAGGTCTAGATGGTTAGAGAGCGATCACAATAAGAGTGAAGGATCAGTCAGGGATACTGCCCAATCTAAGGAGAATCTTGAGCAGCAAGTGTTGTCGCCAAGATAGGTGGAAATTCCCACTCTCCTCATCCAACCAAAAAAACCATTAAGGACAAAGCTGGAGAAAGAATGGGAAAACTTTAATGAATTGATCAACACAGAGGAACAAAATGTGGAGACACCTAGGAATCCAGCACAGACAATCACAAAAATGGTGATTGAAGCAGTTGTCAATGCTCCAAAAATTGAGCACATTCCCATTGATCTATAATCTAAAATCATGCTAAATATAGAGGAAATTCCTCCTCTAGATATGTTTTACAGTCTGCAGCATAAAGCTATGGTCAAGAGACAGAGAAAGAAGTGAAAACTAGATAACATGCTCTCACCTAAACCAGAGCTACTGGATGTCCCTTGGAAAGACCCTACCATTGATCCGACAGAGAACCTGACTAGATTATCCCAAATCGTAGAAACTTATGCTTCTGATACTATTGAAAAAGCATCCAAAGTTCAACTATTTCTTAAATATAAAGAGGATAAAATCCTATTTTTGTAGCAACAGTTACAGTAGGCCAGCGTTCATTGGGAAGCAGAAGAAAAATTGGTAAAGTTACAACAAGATTTCCAGCAAATGCATCTGGGTTATCAAAGTAGTCTGGCCAAAAAAGAATAGAAGTTACAAGCTACATTATAAATGTACAAAGATGACCCTAAAGTCAAAGAATTTGTCACAGAAGCCCTTGCCCTGAATGATCATCTCTTGCAATAGCAGGAAATACTTTGCCAAAGAATATCGCAATGGAACTCTCACTGCGAAATGAGCGACAAAATCACAAGTCAAGTCATATATTTGCGACATGATTATGATTTAATTGATAAGAAAGTTTCTGACTATTTGAATTGGCAGGAATCAGAGGAATGAAAGAAAGAAGGGTTTCCCAAAATCAATGAATCCCATAAAGAAATGTTGTTTAATAAATGGGATGCACAAATAAAAAAAGTATAACTGGCAGCGGAAGAAGCAACGACAGTAGTAAGCAATGTCATTGACTGTGTCAACGAAAATCTACACAAAGCCAACCTGGTATCGGAAAATGCTCTAGGATTTCTCCCAAAAACACAACAACTATAAACAAGTTGGAGATAGAAATCTGAAGAAACGGTAGAGTTAATAAAATTGTTAACTAAGTTAAAATGGGACACTTACTGGAAATATTTGGTGAAACCACACAATCAGTGTATGACTGTGAAGTGCCTTATAAATTCGGCCAAGAAGATAGTGCTAGCATTTGTTGATTCTTTTTTCGTGGGACAATTAAAATCAGAGGTCGGCCAACTAACACTCCTAAAGCCGATGTTGGATGCTTGTGACTTACGAGAAAAGATGCATAGTTGATCTTTAGATACAGTTTCAGTTTTATTTCAATTTATTTTTGCTTTAGATGAGGATGGTCATTTAAACCTCCTCCTATATTTTTTTAATAACTATTTTTAGTCTTTAGTTAGTAGTATTTAAACCCCTCTCATGCATTTAGAAAGGGATCTAGAAATTTATCAAAAATAGTTCTTCAGAACATGCACTTTTGCTCCCCTGAGGAGGTTTTGATAAATGAATGGAACAAGGTTTATTTATATCTGTGTTTAATATCTGCTACTGAAATGCACTTCTCTACTCTTAGTATATATTGAATTATGAGAAGATAAATCTATATTGTTGAAGCTCATGAGTAGGACTTATTATCAATGGTACTTTTATCTCGTAATGACTTCTACTTATGCGTCAAGTGATATGTTATTTTCAGTTGTTTATATATGAGGCCCTGAATGTTCAGTTATCATTTGGCACTTTTGTATGGTGGTAACTATTCTTTTTATGCTGAGTGTATGAATAACTTTTTATGCGATATGCTTATCATAATTGTTTCAGTTAATTTGTTATACAAAACAATTTACTTTTAATGGATTTTTTTCTCATAGCAATTGAATAATCTTTATTACCAATTGTTGTTGGAAACTATTTTAGATCGCATAATTGAAGAGCTAATCTCGAGATTGTTTTTAGAATTAGATGTTTCTATTCATTAGAATAAAATTCCATGTGTTAGATTAGATTTAGATTAAAAGCATTCTCATTAGAAACTTTTAGGAAGGAAAACATCATCCCGTAGCATCATCACAAACAAATTGGGAAACTAGTCCCATTATCCCGAGTTGGAGCCACTATCCCTAACCGAAAAGGAGTTGCTTTCAAGGTCCAGACCGAGTGGTTATCCCCCTTGTTGTAGACCCGATTTTCAGGGCTTCAACATATTTGGCACTAGAATTAGGGCCCAAACTGTGAATGGCTAGTAAATCTAAATCCAAAACCGATTGTGGGAGTAAATTGCCCTCAACATCTCCCCCGACTTCTCCATTGAATTTTGAGTCTTTAAATATTAAGTGAGAAGTTGAGAAAACAACGACCACTACTGCAAACCCGAATGTTTGAAATAAATCTACTATCGAACCCCCTGAAGTTCAGTCTTTGTTCCATAAACTTCAAGGATTTTCCATATCACCACAGAAATCTGAATTATCTCAAGGTAGTGTGACTTCGTAATATATTCCTTCTCATGTTCTTACTATATTACAAAGTCAAAAGCTTGGTATTGAACCAAGCAAATAACCTTTGCCTAAAAGGAAAAGAGCAAGGAAGACACCTCAAGGATCTGATAGTGAGACTCTTTCATCATCATCATCCATTCCTTCTTCTCCATTGCAAAGTCAACCATCCACTCCTCCACTTCATATCGTTGTTCAATAGAGTACTGGAACTATGACATCTTCGTCCCCACCACTAGGAATTTCATCTATGCTTTCCTCTGTTAGTAGTTCAACAATGGCTCAAAACCCATTGAACAATCCAGGGGCAATCACAATGCTTGTGCCCTTGAGTCAATTACCGGCCCATCCCAAAATATGGCTGCCCAACTTTAATCTTGGAGCAGGCATACTAGCAGAAGAACACATAAATAACTTTATCTTATCAATAAATTTAAATGGAGTTACAAATGAAGACGCTGTTGATATACTTTTTCCATATACTTTACAAGGATTAGCTAGGTCCTGGTATTTTTCATTACCACCAGGATCCATTACTGGTTGGGAAATTTTCCAAGAGCAATTCTTGACAAAGTTCAGTGATGATAGGTCTATGACAAAATTGATCAATGATTTATAAAATATTAAGACTGAATCGAGAGAACCTATAAAATATTTCAACTCATGTTTCAACAAACTCTTGAATAAAATCCCTACCACTTCCAAGCCTAGTGATGAAGTTCGAAGTGAATGGTACATATCTGCTTTATCATTGAATATACCAACCTTTGCTGATAGGGTTGCCAAGCCAACATTGGCTGAAAACATGAAGGGAGTGATAGCGGTAGAAAAGAGTATCTTAGCTTTAGAAAAGAAAAATGCTATTGATGAAGGAAAATCTAAGAAGGTTGCTTTTAGAGATGATCGTAAGAAAGGACAATTAAAGAACCCATTTGATTTGGAAGGATTACAGAAAGTTTTAAAAACCATGTCTAATGAAATGGTTGACATTAAAAGACAAGTCGCAGGGACTTCTTCCAAGAAACCCTACAAGATTTATAGGAAAAACCGTTCAACTGATCCAAAGCCTTCCAATGCTATAACAAATGTAGAATATGAAGGAGAAAAAAAAGAAGTTTCCAATGAAGAACCTTTTGATGAAGATGAGGTTGTAGAAGTACAGGGAATGTGGGACTTCATTCTTCCAGGCGAAGAGGATCAAGAGGCATCACCACTTAGTACTAGAAGTAGAAATCAACTCGATCCTCCACAGCCCAATTCTAAACAGAATAACATAAGCTTGGTTT
The DNA here is from genome assembly GCA_000404065.3 of Pinus taeda. NCBI lineage: Eukaryota > Viridiplantae > Streptophyta > Pinopsida > Pinales > Pinaceae > Pinus > Pinus taeda. The sequence continues at coordinate 22,402 of APFE031597210.1, forward strand.
CCAAGGATTAAGTCACAGGTAAGAAATCATCACCAAAAGCAATGCAAACAAACCTATTCCAGTCTGAGTCATCAACTCCATCTAAAACACTGTTTTTTCTAATGAGATGCAGTATAATATTGTTGAAGACATGAAGAATACTAGGGCCAACATTACTTTTCATGAACTTAGTAAATTAAGGCATCAATAGAAACTACGTTTGGAAGAGTTGCATGCAATACCTATTGCACCTCTTTCTGCCGATGTAATCTCACAAGCTTCTCATGAAATGGGAAGACCTCCAACTAGTATGGCAAATAAAGTTGACCCGAATGATATTGCTTTAATTGGAGGTAGGTAAAAATCCCATACTCCTCCATTCCTCCTTACTTACGAAATTTTAAATAAAAATTTGCATAATTGTTTGGTAGATTCAGGTGCTTCATCTAATATTTTGCCTAAAACAATTTGTGCAAAGTTAAACATCCAACCTCAAAAATTTGCAGTACACATAGTTCAGCTGGACTAGTCGCAAGTTGAAGTAATTGGTGAACTAAATCAAGTGACCATAAGGCTCTAATCGAATCTAAAGGTATGTTAAGTTAATGATATTTTAATTGCAGACATTCTTGAATTTTATGGTTTAATTCTTAGCAGTCATTGGTCTAAAAATATTCATGGATACTTTGCGACCAACTGGTCACATATGTGGCTCCCTTACAATTGTAAACCAAATCAGATAAAGGTTGAGTGAGAAAGACATCAAAAATACATAGTGACAGAACTGGAAGGAGAAAATGAACCTATAACATACAGTGACAATATAATTGGGAACTATTCTATTGACTCTTTCTTAGGAAATTCTAATGCTCATGCTTCGCCTTATTTAGAACACTCTCTTTTGTCTCAAGTAGAAAACTTTTCTCAAATAGACAATTCTAAATGCGTTAATTTTGTAGATAGTCCCTTAAATAACTCTTTGTTTTGGAAATTATTTTTTGATGGTTCTAAGTCTAATGATGGAGCAGGAGCAGGATGTGTATTAATTAGTCCAGAAGGGAATAAAACCATGCTAACCTATAGACTCGAGTTCTATTACTCAAACAACATTGCAGAATACAAAGATTTAGTGCAAGGATTGTACAAGGCAATCGTATTGGACATCAAGTATATACAATTCTTTGGAGATTCTGAGATTGTTATTAAACAGGTACGAAATACTATGCATTGTCTATCAGGTCATTTAAAGCATTATCGATATTTAGTACAAGATCTAACTGAACATTTTAAAGCATTCAATATTCCATCCCCAAACTCCAAAATGCTAGTGCTAACCTCCTAGCTAATGTAGCTTCCAAGCTCATTCCCTCATAAGACTATAGCCTAGACAAATTCTCAATCGAATTGATCTTTAGGCCCTCCATCCCTGATAGTTTTACTAACTAGAGAATTTTTAACGATGACCCTGACATTGTAAGTTTCCTAACTTCATAAGGATCTTATAGTAATCAGATAATTGACAAGGACCAACATGACAAGCAGTTACAATAAGAGAGCACCAATAATGCCATACCAAAATCTGTAGTCAAGTTAGAAGGCCTATATGATTTAAAACATAGATTCAAAAGGTCTACCAATTCAAAACTTTAGAGTTCAACTTTGAACTATGAATTAGTAAATCTAGGAACGGATACTAAGCTGCAGAATATCAACTTAGGTCTTGGTCTAGCCCTAGAAGAAAAATTAGCCTTTGTTCGACTCTTGAAGTAGTATAAAAATGCCTTTTCCTAGAATTACGATGACCTTAAGACTTACGACACTTCAATCATTTAGCATACTATCCCGATGATAGCTGATGAAAAACCAGTCCAGCAAAAGCTGAGGAAGATCCATCCTAATCTGGAAAGTCAGATTAAGTCTGAGCTCAATAAATTATTGAAAGCCAAAATTATTTTTCTAATTCAACATTCTAGATGGGTTTCCAATGTGGTTCCAGTTAGAAAGAAAAATAGAGACATTCTAATTTACATTGACTTCCGAAAGCTTAACAAAGCTTGCCAAAAGGATAATTTTCCCCTACCACCTATGGAACAAATATTACAAGCAGTTGCAAGATCAGAACTAATGTCCTTCTTAGATGGTTTCTCTGGCTACAACCAAGTCTTAGTCCATGTAGATGATCAGCAAAAAACCACATTCATAACCAAATGGGGTACATATGCATATCAAAAGATGCCTTTTGGGCTGATTAATGTTGGTGCCACATTTCAAAGGGCCGTGGATATTGCATTTAAGGGATTAGTAAACAAATCAGTGGTGTTTTACTTGGATGACATAACAGTATATTCTAAAAAACATATTAATCAACTTAGAGATTTAAAGCAGATCTTTCAACATTGTCAAAGGTATGGGATTTCACTTAATCCAAAAAAGTACTTTTTTTTTTTTCGCTAAAGTGAAGGTAAACTTCTTGGATTTATAGTGTCTAGATATGGAATCCATATTGATCAAGATAGGATTAAGGAAATTTTTGAAATATCCTTACCACATAATAAGAAAGAAATGAAATCCTTCCTTGGTCAAATTAATTTTGTGAAAATGTTTGTCCCAGATTTCTCAAGAATTGTGTCACCACTACAAGCAATGATCAAGAAAAATTCACTCTTTAAATGGGGTCAGACAGAATATGAAGCATTCAATCTGATTAAGAAAGCGATTGTTAATGCCCCATCCCTAGCGACTCCAAATTTTTCCGATCCTTTAATTTTGTATACATTTGCGTCTGAGAAGTCATATGCTGCAATATTCACACAAGCCAATCAAGACAAAGCAAAAGCCCCAATTGCCTTCTTTAGTTCAAATTTGCAAGGGGCTGAATTAAATTATTCTGACATTGAGAAACAAGCTTATGCTATTTTCAAAGCAATCAAATACTTTAGACCCTTTCTTCTTAAGTCCCATACAAAGATAATAGTGTCGTTTCTAGCAGTAAGAAATCTCTTGGTACAAAGAGATGTGGGTGAAAAGAGAGAAAATTGGGTCACTGCCCTACAAGAATACAATGTTAAGATCAAGCCAGCAAATATTGTGAAAGGTCAAGGCTTTTGTAGAATGTTGACTGGAGCATCACTTATATCAAAAATACCATCTCCCAATCAAGATATACAAATATATGAGGTAGGCCTAAACGATATTGAATCGAGATATACTGATATCATGTTTTATTTAAAATATGGACATGCTCCTTCAAATTTGGACCATACAAAGAAAAGAGCCCTAAGATTGAAAGCTAAGCAATATCAACTTATAAATGATGTACTTTTTAGAATGAATTATGATTCTATTCTTCTTCGATGTCTTGAGAAATCTAAAGCTGAAAAAGTGTTGCAGGAACTCCATGATGGACCAGCAAGTCGACATTACGTAGAAGATGCAATAGCACACAAAATTTTGCACACAGGATACTATTGGCCTACTTTATTTAAAGATGCACATAGCTATGTAAGGAAATGTCAAGTTTTTCAAACTGTTCCTGGAAGACAGAAGAAACCATCATTGCCATTGCAACCAATTAATATGGACCAACCATTTGAGCAATGGGGATTGGATATAATAGGTGAGATCATTACTCACTCTTCTAAAAAATATAGGTACATCCTTACACCTAGTGATTATTTTACTAAATGGATAGAAGCAGTTCCTCTCAAGACAGCTAATGATGAACATATCATTGATTTCATAGATCAATTCATAATCACTAGGTTTGGCTTACCTTTTGCTTTAATGTTTGATAATGCATCATATTTTTCTGGCAATGCTATGACTGAATTTTCACTTAAAAGAGGTTTTAAACTTAAGTATTCTGCCAATTATTACCCACAAGGGAATGGATTCGTTGAATCAACAAATAAAAACCTAATCAGAATCATTAAGCGAACTATTGGTTAGAATCATAGAAATTTCACACAAATTTTTTATGTATGCTCTTTGGGCATATCGAATAACTCAAAAGGCTTCCATTGCCACTTCTCCCTTTAATTTAGTTTATGGGAAAGAAATAGTTCTCCCAACTCATGTAGAAATTCCTTCTTTAGCCTTAGTTAAATTTATTGAAGAAACACCTTCTTCATCTTTGCAACTAAGACAATTGCAGATCCTTAAGCTAGAAGAGAAATGAGAACAGGCTAAAATTACCCATGCACATCATCAAGCATTAGTAAAGGCTTCTTTTGATTCAAAGATGGTATCTAGGAAGGATTTTTAAATTGGAGATTTAGTATTGAAATGGAATAAGGCTCATGAAGAAAAAGGCAAGCATTCTAAATTCCAATGGATGTGGTTTGGACCATTCCAAATTGTTGAAATCATAGGTCCATCGACTTTCATGTTACAAGATTTAACAGGGAAAAGAGAATATTTACCTGCTAATGGGAAGATCCTTAAAAAATACTTTCCATAGAGGATGACCTCTTCTATTTTTGTAAATTATTATTTATAGCTTTATTTTGATAATAAAACAAGTTGTAAATGGTTACTTTTGGATTTCATGAAAAAAGATTAGAGTCTCTTGTAAATTTCGTTTTTCGCTTGTATGAATGGAATTGATTTGGAAAATTAATCTTTATTATTGAAAAATATAGTCAAGTGCTACAAGCGTAAAAAATTTACTAGTTTCAACCTTACAAATTTTGATTAAAAATAACCCTTAGTGGGAATTTATTTTATATCGGTCACAAAAAGCATCAATAACAAAACGAAGGTTCTTTGTAGAAAAGCTATCCTCAAAAACTCTATAATTGTCATCCAGAGCTATTCTTAGGGAACCAATGACTTCCTCCCCACTGAGGGAATTACAAGTTTCAAAGAGTAATCCACCTATGGACTATAAACTTAAAGAATAAGAGGTCTCATCAAGAGTCAGCTTATCATGATCATAAATATTAAAACTAGGTGACATTTCCAAGCTACATACCAAAACAAGGCAATGACTCAAGATTGTTGCAATCAAAAGACAAGGGGTCTCATCACGAGCTAGCTTGTTCAGTAAAGTTATAAATCAAGTGAATGGCATTGTCAAAATTTGGCCACCAAACTAGGACATTGTTCTTTAAGAATTAAAAGAAAATGAAAGCAATAAGTGTGAATGTGGATTTATCTTTGAAAACTATATACTTCTTAAAGTAGGATACTAGATCGTTGTTGGGTAATAGGTAACCCTGTCGAGGCTATAAACGTCTGCTAGCAGCAGAGGATCTACCTAGGACAAATGAGCATACTTAAAACTGATCTACAGAGATGTCTTTGTTTTTATCCTTATAAACCAAGTAGTGACTAATGTAAATGCAATGACTAGCTTTGGGAAGGAAATAATCAGAATTAGCATGGAAGGAAGAAACTATTGTTAATAGAAAATAGCATTATGCACTTTATGTTTCTGTAATAAAGTTTGATTTTCCAGAAAACTTTTCTGATTTGGAAGTTTTAGAAATTCAAAAGATAACCAGAGATAACTGGTTCTTTCTAGTGAATCGCCAATTGTTGTGGCCAACAACAACCCCCCTTTTTATTTAGTATTAGTAATAACAATAAATAAATGGGGACCCTTCTAAAAAAATAAAAAACTAGCTCTTATAATTCCCTTTTAGTAAAACACGCTATCATAAACTTACAAAAAACATCTGCAAATGCAAAATCTTAAGTATTATGAAAAGTCTCAAATAAAATCGCTCTTAATGATGAACATCGCATCACAAAAGGGTAACGGAGGGCATCATATATATAGAAACTATCGGAATTGCGAAAATGTGATAATGTGAGATCGCAAGCCACACAAATTCATCGCATATCCCAAATCCCATACATCTCAGCGCCACCTAAGCTAAAACGTCCCAATATTGCAAAATGCGATAAAGAATCTCGCAAATCACATCTCATAGTCGCATAATGAAACAAAAGATCATTAACGAAGAAGGATTAGCGATATTGCGATCTGCAATATCGTGAAAGAAAATTGCAAAATCGCTTTATCGTAGATCAAAAGGGCTCACATTTTGATGAAATATTTATCATCATCCGATACTAAGTTATAGGCATTAATGTCAGCTTAGTGGTTTATTGATTGTTATTTATGAGAAATGATTTAGATTTGAGCGAAAGGGTTATTTCACACAAGGTGATATATTTGATGTGATTTTGAAATCAAGAGTTTTCTCATCACCTTATCATTTACCATCATTCGTTATCTTTCTTATTGTGTCTTAGTTCTCTACTTTTGAAATTACAGGAGCGGTACGCAGAACAATACACAGAGCAGTACACATAATGTGATGGGGAAGAAAGGAAAAACTATGGTATCTGAAAAAACGGAGATGACTCCATTATTCACAGACACCACCTATAGCAGAGAAGCAGGGATATCTACTTGGGAAGGCATGTATAGTCTGCTGGAGGAAGAAAACCTGAGAGTCATGGAAGTTACAGCTACGGTAGATGAACGTGGGTCATCCGAGGCATCACTTAGAGAGCTTGCATGCTCATTCCTTTATCGTATCGTAGCAAGGCCAAAAATACTTCCCTATTTTGATATGGTCAAATGGTTGATAGATGATGCTAAGATAACGAACTAGAAATTCAAGTCGCGGAACCAGGAGGTTATAGGATCATTTACTCCATAGAATTTAAGACGCATGTATCATTTACTAGAGCCGCAGGCTAGCTATAACAAACAGTTCGTGGATAAATTCGCCAAGGAGAATGAAGATTTGGCATAATGCACCAAAAGCTGGTCAGTGAGCGAAGAGCCATTAAAAAAGGACAAATATGGTATGTATAGAATTGATTCCCTCTCTTCTCCGTATTGTCTCTGTTGCAATGTTATGTAGGCTATTCGGATAACCTGATATCAATAAGTTTTCATCTGAGTGGCTACCCTTACTAGATGTAACTAGTAATGCCACTATAATGGACTGGGGCCAAATATTATCTGATAACTTAGCCTCTGCTATTTGCAATTATCAGACTAAAAGGAGTAATTCTCAGAGGATCTATCCTCCTTTCTTTCTAACTGCCTATGTCATGGATGCTATTTGTTTTGTTTCTAAATTTCCTCTCATGCGTTGGAAATGGACAATACAGAATCCCTTACCCATTCAAGTCTACCATAAGGAACTGTGGGATTCTAAGTTCATCCCATATTTTTATAAAATCTTCCATGGAGTTATGCTACCCCTTCACAAGATGTTGTATAATGTAGATGCAACAAGATTTTCTCCTGAAGCCATAATTGATATTCTCTTTGTGGGAAGATGGTTTGGAGAATAATTTTTCACTTATATCAGAGTTTTTAGAAGCATTTCTTATCCTCATGTACTTCCCTTATACGTTCCTGACAAATTGATGGCCCGAGAAATAGCCTACCAAACCTGTGGGGGTTGGAGGAATGAGCATAGAACTTCAAGACAAGAAAAAGGCAATCTCCTCACAATTCTCTGTGGTTTGTGGACCTATTGCATTGTTTGATCTAGATAATGCTTTCAAGGAAGTAGACAACATGTTGAGTCTATGATTTCTTAAGTTCATAGGGAGATAGTTTGATCCCTTTGATGTGATAAATAATTTTACCATGACAGTTAAAATAAAGGTGTTCACTAAGGAAGATGATCTCTTCGACGAAGTTTTCTAGTAGAAGAGCACACTCAGAGACATCTTACACTGGGCCCAAATCCAGTTTGGCCCAATAGTATTCCAAGAGTTTAAACTCTACAGAGAACAAAGATTGGAAAATCTCTCCTTGGATAAATTGCAAATAGAACAAATGAAGGAACCCACTCCCAGCATCAGTATGAGTGGAATCTCGGAGCAAGACAAGTCTAAATATAAGTTTGAAAGAGAATCACCAGAAAGGTCTAGATGGTTAGAGAGCGATCACAATAAAAGTGAAGGATCAGCCAGGGATACTACCCAATCCAAGGAGAATCCTGAGTAGCAAGTGTTGTCGCCAACACAAGTGGAAATTCCCGCTCCCCTCATCCAGCCAACAAAGCCATTAAGGATAGAGCTAGATAAAAAATGGGAAAACTTTAATGAATTGATAAACACTGAGGAACAAAACATGGAGACATCTAGGAATTCAGCGTAGACAATCACAGAAATGGTGATTGAAACAATTGTCAATGCTCCAGAAACTGAGCACATTACCATAGCTCAGTCATTTGAAATCATGCTAAAGATAGAGGAAATTCCTCCTCTAGATGTGTTTTATAGTCCACAGCACAAAGTTGTGGTTAGGAGACGGAGAAATAAGTGAAAACTAGATAGCATTCTCTCACCTGAAGCAGATTCGCTGGATGTTCTTTGGAAAGACCCTACCACTAATCTGAAAGAGAACCTTACTAGATTATCCCAAATCGTAGGAGCTTACACTTGTGCTACTATTGACAAAACATCCGAAGTTCAACTATTGCTTAAAGATAAAGAGGACAAAATTCTATTTTTGTAGCAACAGTTACAATAGGCCAGCGTTAGCTAGGAAGAAGAAGAAAAATTGGTAAAGTTACAACAGGACTTCTAGCAAATGTAGCTAGGTTATCAAAGTAGTCTAGCTGAAAAAGAACAGCAGTTACAGGCCACATTAGAGATGAACAAATTTGACCCTAAAGTCAAAGAATTTGTCACAGAAGCCCTTTCCCTGAATGATCCACTCTTGCAATAGCAGGAAATGCTTTTCCAAAGAATATCGCAATGGATCTCTCACTGTGAAATGAGCGACAAAATCACAAGTCAAGTTGTAGAATTGCGACATGATTATGATTTAATTTATAAGAAAGTTTCTGACTACTTGAATTGGCAGTAATCAGAGAAAGGAAAGAAATCAAGGTTGCCTAAGATCAATGAATCTGACAAAGAAATGTTGTTTAATAAATGGGATGCATAGATCAAAAAAGCAGAATAGACAACGGAAGAAGCAACGACAATAGCGAGCAATGTCATTGACTGTGTTAATGAAAATTTGTACAAAGCCAACTTGATATCGAAAACAACTTCAATATTTCTCCCAAAAATGCAGCAACTGCAAACAACTTGGAGACATAAAGCTGAAGAAATGACAAAATCAATAAAATATTTAACTAAGTTAAAATGGGACACTTACTGGCAATATTTGGTGAAACCACACAGTTAGTGTATGACTTTGAAGTGCCTTACGAATTTCGTTGAGAAGATAGCACCAACACTTGTTGATTCCATTTTTGCGGGACAATTAAAATTGGAGGTCGTCCAACCGACACTCCTGAAGCCGATGTTGGATGCTTGCGACTTAAGAGAATAGATGCATAGTTGATCTTTAGATACAGTTTCAGTTTTATTTTAATTTATTTTTTCTTTAGATGAGGATGGTCATTTAAACCTCCTCCTATATTTTTGTAATAATTATTTTTATTCTTTAGTTAGTAGTATTTAAACCCCTTTCATGCATTTAGAAAGGGGTCCAGAAATTTATCAAAAACACTTCTTCAGAACATGCACTTTTGCCTCGCTGAGGAGGTTTTGATAAACGAATGGAACGAGATTTACTTATATTTGTGTTTAATGTCTGGTACTGAAATGCACTTCTCTACTCTTAGTAGATATTGAATTATGAGAAGATAAATCTATATTGTTGAAGCTCATGAGTAGGACTTATTATCAATGGTACTTTATCTCTTAATGACTTGTGCTTATGCATCAAGTGATATGTTATTTTTAGTTGTTTATATATGAAGGCTTGAATGTTGAGTTATCATTTGACACTTTTGTACAGTGGTAACTATTCTTTTTATGCCTAGTGTATGAATAACTTAATATGTGATATGTTTATCATAATTTTTTCAGCTAATTTGTTATATGAAACAATTTACTTTTAATGGATTCTTTTCACGTAGCAATTGAATAATATTTATTACCAAATGTTGTTAGAAACTATTTTAGATCGCATAAATGAAGAGTTAATCCTAGGATAGTTTTTAGAATTAGATGTTTCTATTCATTAGAATAAAATTGCATGTTTTGGATTAGATTTATATTAAAATAATTCTCTTTATAAACTTTTAGGAAGGAAAACATCATCCCTTAGCATCATCACAAAAAAATTGGGAAACTGGTGCCATTATCCCCAGTCAGAGCCATTATCCCAAACCGAAAAGGAGCTGCTTTCAAGGTCCAGGCCGGGTGGTTATCCCCCTTGTTGTAGACTCGATTTTCAAGTCTTCAACATATTTGGTTCTATAAGTAGGGCCCAAACTATGAATGGCTAGTAAATCTAAATCCAAAACCTATTCTGAGAGAAAATCTTCCTCAACATCTCCCCTGACTTCTCCATCATATTTTGAGTGCTTAAATCTTAAGCAAGAAGTTGAGAAAACAACAACTACTGCTGCAAACCTAAATGTTTCATATAAATCTAGTATCGAACCCCCTAAAGTTCAGTCTTTGATCCATAAACTTCAATGATTTTCCATATCGCCACAAAAATCTGAATTATCTCAAGGTAGTGTGACTTCACACTATATTCCTTCTCATCCTCTTACTAGAATATAGAGTAAAAAGCTTGGTATTGAACCAACCAAATTACCTTTGCCTAAAAGGAAAAGAGCAAGGAAGACACCTGAAGGGTCTGATAATAAGACTCTTTCATCATCATCATCTGTTCCATCTTCTCCATTGGAAAGTCAACCATCCACTTGTTATAGACATTTTTGGGCACTGCAAACCCAATCATAAATGTCCATAAACTGAGGGCTCCTAAGTCCCTAAAAGTGTTGCTTCACTCCCTAAAGGAACAAGGTCAACTGATTACATCATCTCCCAAAAGTTCTCCATAGGCAACTACTCAAAACTGGTCAAAACTGGACCATACAGAATGCCCAGTGTAGAGGGTGTGATGCATACCACCTTCCCAGTGCAGAGGGTGCGATGCATACCACCTTCCCAGTGTAAAGGGTGTGATTCATATGGGATAGCCCCTCTATAGGGTACGATGGGTGAGAATGGACAAATGGCATAGACAATTTGCGAGGTGGAGGATCATAGAATCTTCCAGAAACTTCTCCTCTGACACTTACCTCTCTGATTTCACCTAGGGATGAGTAAGAGATCATCAATCTCCAAGTGGAATCAAGAACTATCAGAGAGTGTTGGGTTGTGTTATATTCTTTCCACATAGTTAACAGGGGGTTTGAGGGGTACCCGTAATCCCACTTTATGGGGTCCCACCTATGTTAGGTTAGGCGGACCCACCTATGGTTTTGTGCATGATTTTTGCACATGTTTTTTGGACGCGATGGTTTTTGGTCCATGGTTTTGGACGCGATGGTTTTCGGTCGATGGTATTGGATGCTTCAGCATGTATAAATATGTATTGTAACATTGAAAGGAATATAATGAAAAATCAAGCTGGTAGTCCTGATTTTGGGATCCGGTGGGAAATCTCTGTGTATATGTGTTTTATGTGTTATGCTCTCGCATTTTTTATTTTTCCTGTGATTTAGAATTCATATGCAGGTAATTTCTGTATGGGGTTAAAAACCTACAGAGAGAGGACACTAATCAAAATCCTATAATCTGACTCAGCCCCCTACAATCATCTATATATGGATCCCTCATCACAGAGATATAGAGGCTGGAATCTTGTATCTTGTAGAGAAGTGTTGTTGGTTTTTTGGTGTAACTTCATAGTGTTCGGTGATCTAAGCTTTACTTGAGGTGAAGAAGGGCTTTCTTGCTGGAGGATGATGCTAGGTCAGAACAATTTGCTGTAGTCCTCTTGCTATTCTTGATATTAATAAAGCTATTCAAGTTTTCCTCCACATTCTTGTATGTTTGATTGTATATGGATTTGTGTGGTCAATACATATCTGGTCCTGTGTTGTTTATGACTATAGATCTCTATTCTTCGATAGTATTATGCTACTTTGATTCCACAAGTGCTCTTTGAAGTTGGGTAGATGAAGAAGAAGTGGCGAGGATCTATCGGGAAGGAGAGGAACTAGGCAAGGAGCCAAGCACAAGACTAAGGTTGGTGTCCTTTGTTCCCCTCTTATCTATTTTTCATAAAGGAAAGTGAAAGTAGAATTGAGGCTTCTGTGATCCATGTCAAATTACGAGAGATTCTTCAGCGTAAATCACATAAAATTTCATTTGCCGACGCGTTTCGAACCAACTAGTGTGGTTCATCGTCTGAAAGTAGTTTTAACTTGTTTGTTTCTAAGATAGCTACAAGTATTAGCGGGAATAGCAGCTCCAAGTGGACACTATTCCCGGTAAGAAAATGGCGACTCCGCTGGGGAGCGAATAGATTGTTTGCTAGTCTATTTTTGTTTGTTTTATAAACTTACAGACGGAGCCTGAAGTCAAGCCAACTAGCCTTTGAACTGCATTTGCTATGCAAGTGCAAAGTAGATCAATGCTGCTTCAGCCTATCTCTGGGTTTTGTTTATAAATTGAGAAATTGATCTACAAACACTCTAATTGCCCTAGTGGTGGATCTAGTAACCTCCTTAGATCAACCCCTATGATTTATATTTACTGAACATCACTTACTCAGCCTAAATCCTAAACTGAACTGCAAATTGTGATAAAAATAGATAAAAGTCTCGCACTGGTACCATCGCACCCTCTCTTCAAGGAAGTCTGTATGCATCACACCTGCTATGTGCAGTAGGTGAGATGCATACCCTGTGTGACAGGTGCGATGGTCAGGGAAGGTTAATTTTACCTTCAAACTTTGGTTTTTTTTCACTCTTTTCAGCTCTATTCAGGAGTTTTGTTGTCTGTGGTCGGTATATCTCTGTGGAAACCCCCTTCCCTTCCATCATTCTACCTCCATTGTGCAAAGAACTGTAAATTTTTTTATGTATTGTGCACCATTTTCAGTTCTCTTTTACAAAGAAGTAGCATAATCAAACTATCATTTCTTGATCTGAAAGTATCGCAAGTTTCATTTTCAGTCATAGAAGAGAATCCCATTGTTCTTGGTAGTCGATTATACTATTACTCTTGTATGTGATTTGAATTAGTAGTTTTTCAAGTGTCGGAAATAGTTTTCATTTCAAAATCGCAAAGTGTCGTCCTTATCTTCACTTCGTTTTGAAAAGAAATTTGTTAGTATTGTTTCTTTGAAAAGATAGTTCAAATTTGCACTTAGCATTCTTCTTGTCGTTCACCCATTAAGAAGGCTGAAACAAATACATGCATGTGAATTTGCATTTAGACTGCTTGGTTTGATTTAGGACAGTGCATTTAGTGTGTGCTCTGTGCTCTTTGTTGAAAGACCCTCAGTTCTTTTTCCTTAGTAGCTAGGATTTTCATTGCAAAAGAAGATTAAATGATTGTTTATCATCTTAGACTACATTTTAGGAATTGTATACATACATCACGCGGTTAACCTGAAAGGCTAATTTTTAAACAAGATCAACTATAAAATAAATTTAATGAACCTAAAAACTCTTCGGAACCTAACACACAATATCTAGAAGTCTAGGCTAGAGATGTATTTCAGCGTCGTAAAGCCTGGTAACTGTCGCTTTCATTTTTGGTTGGGTGATTCCTCTTCTTTGAGACAACAAGTGCCAGTACAAACTTGTGCTCCCATGTACCGTCAAGTATATACTTGGAGACCACAATAAGCTATATCCTTTATCCTTAGGAAGCCGTGTCTGCTGCCCTACCGATCGTAATGCACTGAACACAGTATTGGGGAAGATTGACTGCCGTACCGTAAAATGCATTCTGTAGTTTTGCAATTGGTTTGGTAATCCCTCTGTCTATATTTCCAAAGTAGTCTCTTTCATTCCTTTTTAGACTCCTTAAAAGAAAAGGTCCATCTGAGAACTTGTCACTTTAGGCCCATTAAAAATCGAAGGCAACTAGAGTCATATTTTGTTTTTTCTTGACTCTTAAAAATTGAAAAAAAAACTTGTGTCAAAGGGTCTAAAATTTATTTTAATCAAAATAACATCAAAATTCCCTCGTTGGTATTTAGGTTGAGAAAAATGGAGTCTACCAACCAAGGGTTTCCCCTTAGAGAAAATCTTGGTCCTTTCCCCTCTTGGGGAGATGTTGGTGCACCCCATATGGCCACATTGTCACTTCCAGGGTTGACGATTGGCTTGCTTGTATGGCTCTTCTCTACCTCTGTCGTTCACAATACCGTAATTCCTGAGCACTCAAGTCAGCAACTAGATGATACTAGAGTTACCCCCCACCTTCTACTTCGTCCGTTTCTCCCTCTCCTCCTTCCTCTTCGCTTAATGAAGCTGGTAAAGCTAAAGATCAAGTAACTGTGAGGAAGAAGAATTGGAAAGAGAAAAAGGAAAAGAAGAAGAAAGAGCCAAAAGCGAAAGGGGGCAGCCATGCGTTGTCTAGTGAAAATTCTCACACTGCACCGTCTAAACAAAAATATCCATGTGTCATTTGCAAAGGAGACCACTATCATTGAGATTGTGCTTGCATCCCTCAGATCTGAAGGGACTGATCTCCTTGTTTGCACAATCTGGTGTCGTCAACCTCTGATGATCATGTTGGGAGTACACCATCAACTAGTTAAAGCAAAGTTTCTAGACAGAAAAGGAATCACAAATTTCCTTGTAAACTATGTGAAGGAGATCTCGCCATCCACTGTTGTCCCTTCCTAGACAAAGCTAAAAGAGTTTTCGATGACCGTCCTACTTCACCGCTACGACTCCCTCCTGGTTATAAGAAACTCTTGTCGAGTCCATCACTTATTGAATATCTGACTGACATGCCATTGTGTCAGTCAAAGTTTCTATCATTGAAGATAAACCCTCTGAATCCATACCTGATGAAAGTCAAAAGGTCGAGGCGGCAGTTGACCCGGTCTTGCCTTCAGAAGGTCCATCTTTAGATGATACAATCGCTGAAGAGAAAGAGAACGACACCGTTCAAATTCTTTTTGTAAACATAGACTCCAATGAATTTGGGGGCAGTCTACCCATTCCTTTACCGCAGGAAGGAATTTTGTCATAGTCGTATCTGACCATCTATTTGGTCCCACCACCAAGCAACCTAGTCGTTTCCTTCGATTGGAATCTACTAGGCAGACCCCGTTTATCGGCTAGTGTACCATTCCGAATCATTGTACAAGCTTACAGAATGGTCATGGCTGGTACCATCATAGATGAAGGGGCTTCTATGAGTATCCTATCCTCAACTGCTTGGAAAGCGCTTGGTTCTCCATCACTTTTCTCTGAAATGAGAAATCTGACAAGTTTTGACAAAGGAACCAGTCGACCATTAGGGATCCTTCGCAATGTGCCCATTACTTTGAGAAGAAAAATCGTTCACAAGAATGTGATGGTAGTCCAAGGACCCCTAGATTATAATCTACTCCTTGGGCATGACTATATTTATTGCATGGGAGCCATCGTCTCCTTACTCTTTAGAGTAATGCGTTTTCCGTATGAAGGCATAATGTTCAAGCTCGTAAACCAGCTTTTGTTCCTCGGCTCACACATGGAAAATAGTCAAATACCATCCCTAAATGGTATTTTCACGCAAGGAATGTCTCATCAATCTCCTATCCATCCACCTGACGAGCACTAGCGATTTGGGAGGACATGACTGAATCCCAGGGGGCATGCACCTTGGCCTGCTTTGGCAGGGAAACTCTAGGTATAAAGTAGGTTTCCACGGAGGAAAATGACTAGTCTGACACTCGTACTTATAGGAAAAGGGAGTTAGACTAGAATAATATTCCCTCATCAAGGTTAGAAGGTTGGGATTTAGAGTCACCATGGTCTAGATGGACTAAGACAAGAAGTGTTTCTATCTACGGTGTTGATGGAAGCTATCCTGCAAAAGTAGGAACTTCTATATGGTAACCTGGAAATTTTTCATTACACTTATGGGCATGCAAACATTTTTGCATGCAAGTGAAGAGCAACCATTTATTGGTCATTTTCCTAACTTGCATAAAGACAGGATCAGGCGCAAAGCTTTGAAAGGTGCAAGCTCCATAAAAAATGGCATATGAGATGAAATATCCTTATTATATGACCGACACAAACATTTTTTTCGTGGAGTTCAAGCTTGTTAAAAATTAAACATAAGCAATGAGAAAATGTTTCCCCCAGAGTTTAAGCTCATTAAAAAATTAACTGATCTTCGGTAAATAACCATTGTGAATGCATTATCATCAGCTTTTGAGCCTTAGTTGTGTTCTCATCATCACCTCCACTCTATTTTAGCTGATCATACGCCTCCATTTGATTGTTTACCCTTTTGAAGAAAATCTGCAAAGAGTGATTCTGTTAGGCATCCTTGTGACACTGCCGTGATTGGAAAATTCTGAACCTTACTTGGAATTAGTTGCTACCAGAAATCATCAGTCTTCCTCAAAAAACGAGTCTCCTTTAAGCTTTTTTCACCTGACTCATAAAATATGAAAAGATTGTCGAGCGATTGGCCTCTCCAGCTTGTTAAAGTCATCAGAAGTGTTATCCCTCCTTTAGATTTTAATCTTTTTAGACCTGGGGAATTATTACACAAAAAGATCGAGCGCTTGTCTTGTTTGGCTCGTTAAAACTATCGAAACTTCATCCCTTTCATATTATTTTACGCTTTTTCGGACTTAAGGGATTATATGAAGAAAAAGAATCATTGGATTTTCCTTTCTGTCTTTTTTCAGACTCTCTAAAAATGAAAAAGGACCAAGTTATCATTGTTGTTAAACTCATTAAAACCAATAGTGACAAACTTGTCCAAATGGATGAGGACGAGTTTCACTGTCACTAGGCTCATTAAAACATAGCGAGAGGTTCACTCGAAGAGTGAATTATAGAACAAGCATATGTTATCCTCCTCAAGCTTGAAAAAAATAAAGAGGTATTGGTCAGCAATGACTGGCGAAAATTGGGAAGAAAACTTGAAGAAACTTTATTGGTATAAAGTCGCTCTTGAGCATGACACTTTCACTCCGTCCAAGTCGGGTTGGGTTATTCCATTCACCGGTCATATTACCATTGGTCCATCACACCATCCATCTTTGGGGTTAACGCTACCAATCCATTGTTAGTGTTGCCGGTATGTTCAAGAGAAGTCGCTCAGAGAATTCACCTATGTCTCATCCGCTGCAATACATTCATGATCCATTCTTTCATGACCGCCACCCTGAACCCTATATCATCAGATCGTTTTCACCTTCAAAATCATTTGGTCCGTTCTCTGTTGTAGATGTGGGATTCATTAAGGCCCTTCTATGATAGGTCACTGTCGACATCAGCTCATTATCCAAGAATTCGACCTAGGAACAACCCCTTTCAGTACTTTGAAGCTTGCATGCCTCAATGGAAAGTTTCTCACTTTCGGTGACAGGTTTACATCAATGGCCTTCGAATGAGAGATTTTGTGTGGTGTTCGATGCCAAGTCCCGTTTTCACACCACGCGAATTGTATTGTAGTACCTTGAGGATCATTGTCATTATTAGTGATTCCTCTCATGCCTATTAACAACTTACATCATTGGCTGGTAATCACGCGATGTCTTTCCATGTTCGACTCCAAAACATCTTTCACATGGATCGACTTGTACTCCGAGTGAAGATTGAATGAGTTTTGAAGACCCCGAAACTAGTTTCATCCATCTGGGCTACGATATATTCAGGAATATAAAGACATCAAATGTACATCATTGCCAAACAGATGATCACCCAAATCAAAGCATGATGACTCCATCTGAATCATCAGTTTGCTACACAGACGGCTGTCTATCCTATGTACATAAAAATGAATTTATAAAGCTTAGCATGGGAATTCCCACCTCAGCTAGATCATGAAAAGTATTATGAAGATAATTTATTGTATTGCATCTTATTAGAGGTCACCTTCCAGCTTGAAAAGACTTCGGATCCTCATGATAAACCATTTCACCCGACATCAAAAGATTAACGACCTCATGCTTTAGGGGGCAACTGTTATAGACATTTTTGGGCACTGCAACCTTAATCATAAATGTCCATAAAATAAGGGCTCCTAAGTCCCTAAAAGTGTTGCTTCACTCCCTAAAGGAACAAGGTCAGTTGATTACATCATCTCCCAAAAGTTCTCCACAGAAAACTCCTCAGAACTGGTCAAAACTCGACCATACAGAATGCCCAGTGTAGAGGGTGTGATGCATACCACCTTCTCAGTCTAAAGGGTGCGATGCATACTGGATAGCCCCTCTGTAGGGTGCGACGGGCGAGAATGGACAAATGGCAGAGACAGTTTGCGAGGTGGAGGATCAGAGAATCTTCTAGAAACTTCTCCTCTGACACTTGCCTCTCTGATTTCGCCCAAGGATGAGTAAGAGATCATCAATCTCCAAGTGGAATCAAGAAATTTCAGAGAGAGGACACTAATCAAAATCCTATTAGCTGACTCACCCCATACAATCATCTATATATGGATCCCTCATCACAGAGATTCAGAGGCTGAAATATTGTATCTTGTAGAGAAGTGCTATTGGTTTTCCGGTGTAACTTCATAGCGTTGGGTGATCTAAGCTTTACTTGAGGTGAAGAATGGCTTTCTTGCTGGAGGATGATGCTAGGTCAGAACAATTGGTTTTAATCCTCCTGTTATTCTTGATATTGACAAAGCTATTCAAGTTTTCCTCCACATTCTTGTATGTTTGATTGTATATGCATTTGTGTGGTCAATACATATCTGGTCCTGTGTATTTTATGACTATAGATCTCTATTCTTCGATAGTATTATGCTTCTTTGATTCCACAAGTTCTCTTTGAAGCTGGGTAGATGAAGAAGAAGCGGCGAAGATCTATCAGGAAAGAGAGGAACCAGGCAAGGAGACAAGTGCAAGACTAAGGTTGGTGTCCTTTGTTCCCCTCTTATCTATTTTTCATAAAGGAAAGTGAAAGTAGTTTTAACTTGTTTGTTTCTAAGATAGATACCAATCTTAGTGGGAATAGCAACTCCAAGTGGACACTATTCTCGATAACACCACTCCTCCACTTCATATCTTTATTCAATAGAGTACTGGAACTTTGACATTTTCTTACCCACTACCAGGAACTTCATGTGCGCCTTCCTCTGTTGGTAGTTCAACAATGGCTCAAAACCCATGGAACAATCCAGGGGTAGTCACAATGCCTACGCCCTTGAGTCAATTACTGGCCCATCCCGACAAATGGCTGCCCAATTTTAATCTTGAAATAGGCATGATAGCAAAAGAACACATGAATACTTTATGTTATCAATAAATTTAAATGGAGTTACAAATGAAGACATTGTTGTTAGAATTTTTCCATATACTTTACAAGGAGCAACTAGGTCCTGGTATTTTTCATTACCAGTAGGATCCATTACTAGTTGGGACATTTTCCAAGAGCAATTCTTGACAAAGTTCAGTCATGATAGGTCTATGACAACATTGATCAATGATCTATCAAATCTTAAGATTGAATCGAGAGAGCCTATCAAAGATTTCAACTCGTGTTTCAACAAACTCTTGACTAAAATCCCTATTGCTTCCAAGCCTAGTGAAGAAGTTCGAAGTGAATGGTACATATCTGCTTTACCATAAAATATAGCAATCTTTGTTGATAGGGCTACCAAGCCAACATTGACCGAAAACATGAAGAAAGAAATAGCGGTAGAAAAGCATATCTTAGCTTTAGAAAAGAAAAACGCTATTGATGAGAGAAAATCTAAGAAGGTTTCTTTTAGAGATGATCCTAATAAAAACAATTAAAGGACCGATTTGATTTGGAAGGATTACAATTTTTTTTTAAAACCATGTCTAATGAAATGGTTGAAATTAAAAGACTATTAGCAGAGACTTCTTCTAAGAAACCCTACAAGCCTTATAGGAAAGACCCTTCAACTAATCCAAAGCCTCCCAATGCTATAACAAATGCAGAATCTGAAGAAGAAAAAGAAGAAGCTTCCAATGAAGAACCTATTGATGAAGATGAGGTTATAGATGTATAGGGAATGTGGGACTTCATTCTTCCAGACGAAAAGGGTCAAGAGGCATCACCTGTCAATACCAGAAGTAGAAATAAACTCGATCCTCCACACCCCAGTTCTAAATAGAAGAACGTAAACTTGGTTTCCAAGGATAAATTCGCAGGTAAGAAATCATCACCAAAAGTGACTCAAACAAACCCAATCCAATCTGAGTCATCATCTCCATCTAAAACACTGATCGTTTCTGATGAGATGGAGTATAATATTGTTGAAGATGTGAAGAAGACTAGGGCCAACATTACTTTTCATGACCTGAGTAAATTAAGGCATCAACAGAAACTACTTTTCAAAGAGTTGCATGCAATACCCGTTGCACTTCTTCCTACCACTGTAACCTCACAAGCTTCTCATGAAATGGGAAGACCTCTAACTAGTATGGAAAATAAAGTTGACCCAAATGATATTGCTCTAATTTGAGGTAGGTCAAAATCCCATACTCCTCTATTCCTCATGAAATTTTCAACAAAAGTTTGCATAATTTTTTGGTAGATTCGGGTGCTTCATCTAATATTTTTCCTAAAACAATTTTTGCAAAGTTAAACGTCCAACCTCAAAAATCTGTAGTACACATAGTTCAGCTAGACCGGTCACAAGTTGAAGTAATTGGTGAACTAAATCAAGTGACCATAAGGATATCATCGAATCTGAAGGTATGTCAAGTCATTGATATTTTAGTTGTAGACATTCCTAAAGTTTATGGTTTAATTCTTACTATGGATTGGTCTTAAAAGCTTCATGGATACTTTGCGACTGACTGGTCACATATGTGGCTCCCTTACAATGGTAAACCAAATCATATAAAGGTTGAGCGAGAAAGGCATTGAAAATACATAGTGACAGAACTAGAAGGAGAAAATGAACCTATAACATACAACAAAAATATAATTGGGAACTATTCTATTGACTCTTTCTTAGGAAATTTTGATGCTCATGCTTCGCCTTATTTAGAACACTATGTTTTTGTCTCAAGTAGAAAAGTTTTCTCAAGTAGATAGTTCTAAATGCGTTAATTTTGTAGATAGTCCTCTAAATAATTCTTTGTTTTGGAATTTTTTTTTGATGGTTCTAAGTCTAATGATGGAGCAGGAGCATGATGTTTATTAGTTAGTCCAAAAGAGAATAAAACCATGCTAACCTGTAGAATCGAGTTCATTTTCTCAAACAACACTACAAAATACGAAGCTTTAGTGCAAGGGTTGTACAAGGCAATTGGACTGGGCATCAAGTATCTACAAGTCTTTGGAGATTCTGAGATTGTTATTAAACAGGTAAAAAATACTATACATTGTCCTATTAGGTCATTTAAAGCATTATCAATCTTTAGTACAAGATCTGACTAAACATTTTAAAGCATTCAATATTTCATCCATCCCCAAACTCCAAAAAGCTACTGCTGACCTCCTAGCTAATGTAGCTTCCAAGCTCATTCCCTTAGAAGACTATAGCCCAGATAGATTCATAATCGAATTGATCTTTAGGCCCTCCATCCCTGACAATGTTACGAACTGGAGAATTTTTAACGATGATCCTGACATTGTAAGTTTCCTGACTTCAGAAGGATCTTATAGTAATCAGATAATTGACGAGGACCAACATGACAAGCAGTTACAATAAGAGAGCACCAATAATGCCATACCAAAATATGTAGTCAAGTTATCAGACCCATACAATTTAAAAGATAGATTCAAAAGGTCTACCAATTCAAAACTTCAAAGTTCAACTCTGAACTACGAATTAGTAAATCTAGGAATGGATACTAAGCCACAAAATATCAACTTAGGTCTTGATCTAGCCCCAGAAGAAAAATTAGCCTTTGTTCAACTTCTGAAGTAGTATGAAAATGTCTTTTCCTGGAATTACGATGACCTTAAGACTTATGACACTTCAATCATTCAGCATACTATCCCGATGATAGCTGATGAAAAGCCAGTCCAGCAAAATCTGAAGAAGATCCATCCTAATCTGGAAAGTCAGATTAAGTCTGAGCTAAATAAATTATTAAAAGCCAAAATTATTTTTCATGTTCGACATTGTATATGCGTTTCCAATATGGTTCTAGTTAGAAAGAGAAGCAGAGAGATTCGAATTTGCATTGACTTTCAAAATCTTAACAAAGCCTTCGAACAAGATATTTCTCCCTTTTCACCTATGGAACAAATATTACAAGTAGTTGCGAGATCAAAATTGATGTCCTTTTTAGATGGTTCTCCGACTACAACCAAGTCTTAGTCCATCCGGATGATCAGCAAAAAACCACTTTCAAAACCAAATGGGGTACATATGCATATCAAAATATGCCTTTTGGGTTGATTAATGTTGGCACCACATTTCAAAGGGCCATGGATATTGGATTTAAGGGATTAGTAAACAAATCAGTGGTGTTTTACTTGGATGACATAACAATATATTCTAAAAAAGGTAGCAATCACCTCAAAGATTTAAAGCAGATCTTTCAATGTTGTCAAAGATATGGGATTTCACTTAATCCAAAGAAGTCTTTTTTTTTGTGTTAAGTGAAGGAAAACTTCTTCGATTTATAGTGTCTAAATCTGGAATCCATATTGATCAAGATAGGATTAAGGAAATTTCTAAAATATCCTTACCACATAATAAGAAAGCAATGCAATCCTTCCTTGGTCAAATTAATTTTGTGAAAATATTTGTCCCAGATTTCTCAAGAATTGTGTCACCATTACAAGAAATGATCAAGAAAAATTCACTCTTTAAATGGGGTCAGGCAGAATATAAAGCATTCAATCTGATTAAGCAAGCAATTATTAATGCCCCATCCCTAGCGACTCCAAATTTTTCCAATCCTTTCATTTTGGATACATTTGCCTCTGAGAATTCATATGTTGCAGTACTCATGCAAGCCAATCAAGACAAAGTGGAAGCCCTAATTGCCTTCTTTAGTTCAAATTTGCAAGGGGCTGAATTAAATTATTCTGACATTGAGAAACAAGCTTATGCTATTTTTAAAGTAATCAAATATGTTATACCCTTTCTTTTTAAGATGCATACAAAGATAATAGTGTCATTTCCAGCAGTAAGAAATCTCTTGGTACAGAAATATGTGGGTGAAAAGAGAGCAAATTAGGTCACTGCCCTACAAGAATATGACACTAAGATCAAGCCAGCAGATATTGTAAAAGGTCAAGGCTTTTGCGAAATGTTGGCTTGAGCATCGCTTATATTAGAAATACCATCTCCCAATCAAGAGGTACAAATATATGAGGTAAGCCTAAACAATATTGAATCGAGATATGCTAATATCATGTTTTATTTAAAAAATAGATATGCTCCTTCAAATTTAAATCATACAAAGAAAAGAGCCCTAAGATTGAAAGCTAAGCAATATCAACTTGTAAACGATGTACTTTTTAGGATGAATTATCATTCTATTCTTCTTCGATGTCTTGAGAAATTTGAAGTTGAAAAATTGTTATAGGAACTCCATGATTGACCAATAGGTGGACATTACATAGGAGATGAAACAGCACACAAAATTTTGCGTACAGGATAACATTGGCCTACTTTATTTAGAGATGCACATAGCTATGTAAGGAAATGTCAAGTTTTTCAAACTGTTGCTGGAAGACAGAAGAAACCATCATTGCCATTGCAACCAGTTAATATTGACCAACCATTTGAGCAATGGGGATTGGATATAATAGGTGAGGTTGTTGATCACTCTTCTAAACAGCATAGGTACATCCTTACAGCTACTGATTATTTTACTAAATGGGTATAAGCAGTTCCTCTGAAGACATCTAATGCTGAACATATCATCGATTTCATAGATCAGTTCATAATCATCATGTTTAGCTTACCTTTTGCTTTAATGTTTGATAATGCATCATATTTTTCTGGCAATGCTATGACTGAGTTTGCACTTAAAAGAGGTTTTAAACTTATGTATTCTGCCAATTTTTACCCAAAAGGGAATGGGTTGGCTGAATCAGCAAATAAAAACCTAATCAAAATCATTAAGTGAACTATTGATCATAATCATAGAAATTGGCACAAATCTTTGATGTATGCTCTTTGGGTAGATCGAATAACTCAAAAGGCCTCTGTTGGCACTTCTCCCTTTAATTTAGTTTATGCAAAATAAGTAGTTCTCCCAACTCATCTAGAAATTCCTTTTGTAGCCTTAGTTCAATTTATTGAAGAAACACCTTCTTCATCTTTGCAACTAAGACAATTGCATATCCTTAAGCTAGAAGAGCAACGAGAACAAGCTAAAATTACTCATGCACATCATCAAGCATTAGTAAAGGCTTCTTTTGATTCAAACATGGTATCTAGGAAGGATTTTCAAATTGGAGATTTAGTATTGAAATGGGATAAGGCTCATGAAGAAAAAGGCAAACATTCTAAATTCCAACGGATGTGGCTTGGACCATTCCGAATTGTTGAAATCAGAGGTCCTTCGGCTTTCATGTTACAAGATTTAGCGAGAAAGGAGAATCTTTACCTCTTAATGGGTAGATCCTTAAAAAATACTTTCCATATTAGATCACCTCTTCTATTTTTGGAAATTATTATTTATAGCTTTATTTTGATAATAAAACAGGTTGTAAACGGTTACTTTTGGATTTCACGAAAGAATATTAGTCTCTCTTGTAAATTTTGTTTTTCACTTGTATAAATGGAATTTATTTGGAAAATTAATCACTATTATTGAAAAATATAGTCAAGTGCTACAAGCCTAAAATTTTTACTAGTTTCAGCCTTATAAATCTTGATTAAAAACAACCTTAGTGGGAATTTGTTTTATATCGGTCATAAAAAGCATCAATAACAAAACGAAGGTTCTTTGTAGAAAAGTTAACTTCAAAAACTCTATAATTGTCATCCAGAGCTATTCTTAAGGAACCAATGACTTCCTCCCCACTTAGGGAATTACAAGTTTCAAAGAGTAATCCACCTATGCACTATAAACTTAAGGAATAAGAGGTCTCATCAACAGCCAGCTTATCATGATCATAAAGATTATAACTAGTTGACATTACCAAGTTGCATACCAAAACACGACAATGACTCAAGATTGTTGTAATCAAAAGACAAGGGGTCTCATCACGAGCTAGCTTGTTCAGTAAAGTTATAAATCAAGTGAATGTCACTGTCAAAATTTGGCCACCAAACCAAGCCATTATTATTTAAGAATTAAAAGAAAATGAAAGCAATAAGTGTGAATGTGGATTTATCTTTGAAAATTGTATACTTCTTGAAGTAGGATAATAGATCATTGTTGGGTAATAGGTAACTCTATCAAGCCTATAAACACCTGCTGGTAGCAGAGGCTCTATCTACTATAAATGAGCATACTTAAAACTGATCTACAAAGATGTCTTTGTTTTTATCCTTATAAACCAAGTAGTGACTGATGTAAATGACATGACTAGATTTGGGAAAGAAATAATCAGAATTAGCATGGTAGGATCAAACTATTCTTAATAGAAAAGAACATTATGCACTTTACATTTCTGTAATAAGGTTTGATTTTTCAGAAAACTTTTCTGTTTTGGAAGTTTTAGAAAATTCAAAAGATAATCAGAGATAACTGGTTCTTTCTAGTGAATCACCAATTGTTGTGACCAGCAACAACCCCCTTTTTGTTTATTATTAGTAATAACACTAAATAAATGGGGACCCTTCTAAAAAAATAAAAAATAGCACTTAGAATTCCCTTTTAATAAAACACACTATCATAAACTTAGGAAAAACATCTGCAAACCCAAAATCTTAAGTATTATGAAAAGTCTCAAATAAAATCGTTCTCTTAATGATGAACATTGCATCACAAAAGGGTAACGGAGGGCATCATATATAGAGAAACTGTAGGAATTGCAAAAATACGATAATGTGACATTGCAAGCCACACAGATTCATCACATATCCCAGATCCCATACATCCCAGTGCCACCTAAGATAAAACATCCTGATATTGTGAAATGCGATAAAGCATCTTGCAAATCACATTTTGCAGTCACATAATGAAACGAAAGATTGTTAACGAAGAAGGATTAGCGATATTGCGATCTGCGATATTGTGAATGAAAATCGAAAAATTGATTTATCGCATATCAAAAGGGCTCACAGTTTGATGAAATATTTCTCATCATCCGATACTGAGTTATGGGCATTAATGTCAACTTAGTGGTTTATTGATGGTTATCTATGAGTAATGATTTAGATATGAGCGAAAGGGTTATTTCACGCAAGGTGATGTATTTGATGTGATTTTGAAATTAAGAGCTTTCTCATCACCTTATTATTTACTGGCATTATTTAACTTTCTTATTGTGTCATAGTTCTCTACTTGTGAACTTATAGGAGCGGTACGTAGAACAATACAGAGAGCAGTGTGCAGAACATGATGGGGAAGAAAGGAAAAGCTCCGGTATCTGAAAAAATAGAGATGACTCCATTATTCACGGACACCACCTATACCAGAGAAGCATGGATATCTACTTGGGAAGGCATGTATAGTCTACTGGAGCAAGAAAACTTGAGAGTCATGGAAGTTACAGCTATGGCAGATGAACGTGGGTCATCCGAGGCATCACTTACAGAGCTTGCATGCTCATTCCTGCACCGTATTGCAGCATGGCCAAAAATACTTCCCTATATAGATATGGTCAAATGGGTGATAGACGATGTTGAGATAACAGAGAGGAAATTCAAGTCACGAAACTAGGAGGTTAAAGGATCATTTACTCCATATAATTCAAGACGCATGTATCATTTACCAGAGTCGCAGGCTAGCTATAACAAACAGTTCATGGAGAAATTCAACAAGGAGAACGAAGATTTGGCAGAATGCACCAAAAGCCAGTTAGCTAGGGAAGAGCCATTAAAAAAGGACAAATATGGTATGTACATCACTAGTTCCCTCTCTTCTCCATATTGTTTCACTACTACAATGTTATGTAAGCTATTTCGAAAACTTGATATCAATAAGTTTTCATCCGAGTGGCTACCCCTACTGGATGCAGCCACCAACACCACTATAATGGACTGGGCCCAAATATTGTTTGATAACTTAGCCTCTGCTATTTGGAATTATCGGACTGAAAGGAGTCCTTCTCAGAGGATTTATCCTCCTTTCTTTCTAGTTGCCTATGTCATGGATGCTATCTATTTTTTTTCTAAATTTCCTCTCATGGGTTGGAAATGGATGATACAGAATTCCTTACCCATTCAAGTCTACCATAAGGAACTATGGAATTATAAGCTCACCCCATATTTTTATAAAATATTCCATGGAGTTATGCTACCCATTCAAAAGATGTTGTATAATACAGATGCCCCAAGATTTTCTCCTGAAGCCGAAATTGATATTCTCCCTGTGGGAAGATGGTTCGAACAAGAATTTTTCACTTATATCAAAGTATTTGAAAGCATTGCCTCTCGTCATATACCTCCCTTGTATGTTCTTGAAAAATTGATGGCCCGGAAAATAGCCTACCAAACCTGCATGGTTGGAGGAATGAGCAGAGAACTTAAAGACAAGAAAAAGGAAATCTAACTGCAATTCCCTATGGTCTACGGAGATTTTGCGTTGTTTGATCTAGGTCACACTTTCAAGGAAGTAGACAACATGTTGTGTCTATGATTTCTTAAGTTCCCAGGGGGACAGTTTGATCCCTTTGATGTGATAAAGAATTTTTCCACGATAGTTAAAATAAAGGTGTTCACTAAGGAAGATGATCTCTTTGACGACGTTTTCTAGTAGAGGAGCACAGTCAGAGACATGTTACACTGGGCCCAAATCCAGTTTGGCCCAACAGAATTCCAAGTGTTTAAACTCTACAGATAATGAATATTTGAAATTCTCCCCATAGACAAATTGCGTGTAGAACCAATGAGGGAACCCACTCCCAACATCAATATGAGTGGAAGCTTGGGGCAAGACAAGTCTAAATCTAAGTCTAAAGGAGAATCACTAGAAAGGTCTAGACAGTCAGAGTGTGATCACAATAAGGGTGAAGGATCAGTCAGGGATACTGCCCAATCCAAGGAGAATCCTGAGCAGTAGGTGTTGTCACCAACACAAGTGGAAATTCCTGCTCCCCTCACCAAGCCAAAAAAGCCATTAAGGACAGAACTAGAGGAATAATGGGAAACATTTAATGAATTGATCAACACGAAAGAACAAAACATGGAGGCACCTAGGAATCCCACATAGACAATCACAAAAATGGTGATTGAAATAGCTTTCAATGCTCTAGAAACTGAGCACATTCCCATAGCTCCGTCATTTGAAATCATGATAAAGGTAGAGGAAATTCCTCCTCTAGATGTGTTTTACATTCTGCAGTGCAAAGTTGTGTAGGGGACAAAGAAAGAAGCGAAAACTAGACAACATGCTCTCACCTGAAGCAAATCCGCTGGATGTCCTTTGGCAAGACCCTACCACTAATATGATAGAGAACTTGACTAGATTATCCCAAATCATAGGAGCTTATGCTTTTGATACTATTGACAAAGCATCTGAACTTCAACTATTGCTCAAAGATAAAGAGGATAAAATCCTATTTTTGCAGCAACAGTTACAGTAGGCTAGCGTTAGCCGGGAAGCAGAAGAAAAATTGGTAAAGTTACAACAGGACTTCCAGCAAATGCAGTTGGGTTATCAAAGTAGTCTAGCCGAAAAAGATCAACAGTTACAACCCATGTTAGAAATGCACAAAGATGGCCCTAAAGTCAAAGAATTTTTCATAGAATCTCTTGCCCCGAATGTTCAACTCTTGCAACAACAGGAAATGCTTTTCCAAAGAATATTGCAATGGAACTCTCACTGCGAAATGAGAGACAAAATCACAAGTCAAGTTGTAGATTTGGGACATGATTATGATTTAATTGATAAGAAAGTTTCTGACTACTTGAATTGGCAGGAATCAAAAGAAGGCAACAAATCAAGGTCGCCCAAGATCAATGAATCCCACAAAGAAATGTTGTTTAATAAATGGGATGCACAAATCAAAAAAGAAGAACAGGCAATGGAAGAAGCAACGACAATAGCAAGCAATGTCATTGACTATGTCAATGAGAATCTGCACAAAGCCAACCTAATATCATAAACTGCTCTAGGATTTCTCCCAAAAATGTAGCAACTACAAACAAGTTGGAGACAAAAAGCTAAAGAAAGGGTAGAATCAATAAAAAATTTAACTAAGTTAAATTGGGACACTTACTAGCAATATTTGGTGAAACCACACATTCAGTGTATGACTCTGAAGTGCCTTATAAATTACGTTGAGAAGATAGCGCCAACGCTTGCTGATTCCATTTTCATAGGACAATTAAAATCGGAGGTCGGCCAACCGACACTCCTAAAGCTAATGTTGGATGCTTGCGAATTAAGAGAACAGATGCATAGTTGATCTTTAGATACAATTTTAGTTTTATTTCAGTTTATTTTTGCTTTTGATGAGGATGGTCATTTAAACATCCTCCTATATTTTTGTAATAACTATTTTTAGTCATTATTTAGTAGTATTTAAACCCCTCTCATGCATTTAGAAAGGGATCTAGAAATTGATCAAAAATAGTTCTTCAGAACATGCACTTTTTCCCCCCTGAGGAGGTTTTGATAAATGAATGGAACAAGATCTTTTTATATCTGTGTTTAATGTCTGCTACTGAAATGCACTTCTGCACTCTTAGTAGATATTGAATTATGAGAAGATAAATCTATATTGCTGAACCTCATGAGTAGGACTTATTATCAATGGTACTTTTATCTCTGAATGATTTCTGCTTATGCGTCGAGTGATATGTTATTTTCAATTATTTATATATGAAGGCTTGAATGTTCAGTTATCATTTGGCACTTTTGTAGGGTGGTAACTATTCTTTTTATGCTAAGTGTATGAATAACTTATTATGCGATATAATTGTTTCGTCCAATTTTTTATATGAAACAATTTACTTTTAATGGATTCTTTTCTTGTAGAAATTGAATAATCTTTATTACCAATTGCTGTTGGAAACTATTTTAGATCGCATAACTGAAGAGTTAATCCCAGGATAGTCTTTGGAATTAGATGTTTCCGTTAATTAGAATAAAGTTGCATGTGTTAGATTAGATTTAGATTAAAAGCATTCTCTTTAGAAACTTTTAGGAAAGAAAAAATCATCCCTTAGCATCATCACAAACAAATTGGGAAACTGGTCCCATTATCCCCAGTCGGAGCCACTATCCCAAACGAAAAAGAAGCTGCTTTCAAGGTCTGGACTGGGTGGTAATCCCCCTTGTTGTAGACTTGATTTTTGGGGCTTGAACAAGCTCCCCAACCCGGGAAGTGTAGTTTATAGTCCCGTGCCTCCTTTTAGTTGTCTGGAGTGCTAAGACTATGCTTCCATCATGTAGTCATCTAGCTAGATTGACAGTGTATGCCTTAATTCAGTTGTCATTCACCCATCATGGGAATGGTTTTCCATTCAATTTTACCAACTGAACTACTCCACCATCGGTAATCTCCTTGATGACATGGAGCCTGAACCAATGTATCCTAAATTTCCCTAGAAATTTATCAAAATTGTTGTCATATAACAAAACCATATCATTTACCTTGAAGGTGCATATTTTGATGTGTCGATCGTGCCAGGCCTTTTCATGCTCCCTTTGAACCTTTTGATGGAATCCAGCTAGAAATCGATCTTCTTGAAGCTCTGTTAGTTGTGGGAGCCTATCCTCTAGGTCTCCATGATCTATTGTTCCTATGAATGCCACTATGCGTAGACTAGGTACAATGTACTCCATTGGCATCACAACTTCCATGCCATAAACCAATCTTAACAATGTTTTTCCAGTTAATTTCTTGCAAGTCGTTCTATAAACCCATAGCACCAGGTGTACACTAACATCCCAGTCATTTTTTTAAGCATTGCAAACCTTTCTGAGTGCACTCTCCAATATTTTATTAAATTGTTCCACTGTCACATTAGCCTGCAGATGATAGGGTGTGCTCTTGTGATGGTATAACTGAAACTCCTTCGTCATCGCATTGATTGTCTCATTGAGAAAGTGTGTACTGCAATCACTCATTAGAATCTTTGGACAACCAAACCTCTTCAAGATGTACTCAAAGATAAATTTCGTGGTTGTCATGCTTGTATAGTCTTTCATAGGTTGTGCTTCCACCCATCTGGTTAAATATCCAGTCGCAGTGATGATGTACCATGCACTCGTCTTCTTTCCTGGTGGTTGAATTGGTCCTACAAAGTTAGTCGCCCCATTCACGAAGTGTTGTAGTGATACTTGTGGATTCAGTGGTAGCTCATCCCTACACGAGGGCCTTCCCATCCTTTGGCAAGTGTTGCATGCCCTACAATATGCTTTTGAATCTTTATGTAAGGTTGGCCACCATAACCTAGCGCGTAGAATCTTCTGCGCTATTGATTTTCCTGTGTAATGACCTCCTGCGGCTCCATCATGAAACTCAGTGAGGATCATGTTTCATTCAAACACTCACACATAAAGTCATAATATTTCACCTATCCCCATTTTGTACAAGTGCCCTGCAATGACAGAAAAGTCTGTCATGCACACCACCAGTTCCTTCTTCTGTTGGCCTATATATCCTTCCGGAATCATAACTATGGTTAGGAAGTGTATAGTATCTTCAAAGTGAGTGTGTGTGATGCACACTACAAAGAGCTACATGTCAGCTGGCCCCTTCTCCAGATTAGTAGGTTCCTCTCTCATTTTGATGTGCAACAGATGAACGGTCCAACATTCAAACATCCTAGTTTCACAATAAATTCAAAATCATACTCCTGGAACAACAACAACCACCTACAAATCTTCCTCCCTCAAATAGGATTGTTGACCAGGGATTTCCATGTGGAATGTTCTATATACATCTTAAAATGTCCACCCAACAAATAGTGCTTGAACTTCTGGAGTGCGTACACCATAGTTAAACCTTTACGCTCTGTTGTGGAATATTTTTTCTTTGCTATGGACAACTTCCTACTTGCAAACACTATAGAACGATCTAAGTCCCCTTCACTAGCCTGTGTTAGTACTACTCCCAACACAATACATGACACATCCACATGTACATGAAATTCCTTCTTCCAATCCAGGAAGACTAGGATCGGCACGGTGATCATCTTCTCCTTTAGCACATCCAAGCTCTTTTGTAATTCTTCATTCCACTAGAACGTAACATCCTTTTTTAACAATTTTTCCATCGATACAATAATCTGGCCATACCTCTTAATGAATTTCCTATAGTATCCCATATGCGCTAGTGTTGCGCATAGTGGTTTCACACTCCTTGGTGCCTCCAAGTTGATTGTGACCATGATCTTAGTTGGGTCTACCATCAAGCCTTGTCTACATACCACATGGCCCAAAAAGATCCCAAAAGGGATGCAAAACAAACATTTCTTCAGATTGAGCGTGATTTGGTATCTCCAGCATGTATCTAGCATCAAGTGCAAACTTGCCACAGGGCGCTTCACTAGTCCAAACAATATCCAATCATCAAAGTATACTTCCAAAAATTTATGAATAAAATCCTTGAACGTCATGATGACTACGCACGGAAATATTGTTAGCATGTTCTTCAGCCCAAAAGGAATCACCATATACTGGAAGCATCCCCATTCAATCACGAAGGTTCTCTTAATTCTATCCTTCGGAGTGATCTTGATTTGATGGTACCCAGAGAACCCATCAGCGAATGAATACACTTCTTGGCCGCCAAAATTATCCAAGACCTCATGATTGAATGGAGTTGGGAAGGGATCATGCATGCAGGCATCATTCAACTTCCTGAGGTCTACAAATATCCTTAATTCTTCCTTCTGCTTCTTTTCCTAAACTATTATAGGGCTTACCCAATGATATTCTTCCATCGTTTCAATAATACATGTCACGAGGATCTTATCTAACTCAACGCAGACCCTTTCTCTATACTTCATATTGAGGAGGTAAGGTCTTTGTTTCATAGGTTTCATGTCCGGTTTTAGGGCGATCTTGATGACACCCAGGTCTGCTATTATCCCTTTCATATCAGAAAGCTTTAAGGGGAACAAGTCCTGATACTCACGAAGAAGTTCAACGACCTTATCTACTATCGTGTTGTCCCAATAGTCCCCAATATTTTCAAAATTTGGCTCTACCTCTGTGCCAATTTTCACTTGCCTTGTCCTGAGCAGCTCAGCTATGTCTAGGTTCTATAGCTATGGTCCTTAAACTCTTTGGTGATCTTCAGTCCCTGGGATATTAATCTTTCTTAAGTCTTCATTTTCTTTGTATGTTGTTACATTGTAACACTCTAGTGCGTGGCTCAACTAGGTAGTCCAATTAGGTTGAATCAGGTCTAGAGGATCCTGCGGTATCCTAAATATGGTTGTCTTAACTTCCTATAACACTTCATCGATGGATTCAAATCAATCCTCAAAACTGAACGTCATCAGAAATCCTTGGTGTAAAACATCCCATTCTTCAGTGCCATGACAAAGTTTTGTCTCCAAGTACCAATTCATTGGTATAACATCCAAGGTATGACAAAACAGATGGACCCACTCTAGCTGAGGCTTCGCTCCATATACTTTAGTCCATTTCACCAAATGGTTGTGTAGATCATTTCTCCCATCATAATATTTTTCTAGTCATACCTTCGGGTGGCCAAAGCGTATCCTCATCATCCTTCTATATTCATGTCAATCCTCAAAAATATCCTTGTGTGTACCCCACCATCTTGTAGGTGTAGCACGCAATGCCCAATATAATGCCTAGAAGCGATGCTTATTGGGCACTTCCCTCTAGAATGCATCCACAAAGAGATCAACGTCAGTTAACTTGTCATAATGAGGCAGATTTCTTACCTTTGATGGAACACAGTGCAATGACTTTGTTAGGGTCCCAACCTAAACCCCTTATTCATGTCATGGGATCACGTCATAGTCAAGAGTCAATAAATCCCATATTAATATTTGTAAGTGGTTAACCCAATTAGTTGCAAATGGGACCATAATTAGTTGTAAATGGGCGGTAGTATTAAATAAAGGTTAAATGGGCGGTAGTATTAGATACATGGTATTAATAAAACCCACGGTATTGGCCCGTGGTATTGCATGTAGGAGTCATATATAAAGGATAGAGACTCCCTGCGAGGAGCATCATGTCTTGTTTTGTAATCGAGCTTTGCTCTATTGGAGGTTGCCCCCTCGAAGAGGCCTGTGAACATTTCTCTCTGAGTAATAAAATCATTGCTATTCTGTGTTCTGGGTATATTTTCTTCGCATATTTTGTGTTCTGGGTATATTTTCTTCGCATATTCTATGTTCTGGGTATCTTTTCTTCACATATTCTCTGTTCAGTATTACTTTGCAGGTTAAGAAGCATAACAAGTGGTATCAGATCACTTTCCAGGGCTTGGTGGGATCTCCAAATTTTAGCAAAATTTTTTTTTGGCTAGAGACGTGTTCCGGCGTCTTTAAACCACGGGATCTGTCGTTAAGCGCATAAACCTGCGGATTTGGGGAGGCATGCACAGGAAATACAAGAGGTGGTCACGTCTGTTGGACTCCCTTGTAACCCCTGTGGTTACCCCTTCGAGTAGTAGCGCATTAGACAGAACCGCGCACGGACTGTCTTCCACGTACCCTCTGGGTATATAGGAAGCCCCATAGCTACCTTGAAGCCTCGCCATAGATAAACTTTCGGCCGTCTTGTGGCT
This sequence comes from Pinus taeda, assembly GCA_000404065.3. Lineage (NCBI taxonomy): Eukaryota > Viridiplantae > Streptophyta > Pinopsida > Pinales > Pinaceae > Pinus > Pinus taeda. Next base: position 57,108 of record APFE031597210.1, read on the forward strand.
ACCGTACACCGAGAACAGCACTCGGAGAGATTACTCGCTCGTACGATAGGGTAGTCGGGTTGTACGGCTAAGGGTACGTCGATCCTCCTTAGTTAGAGCCCTGAAACATTGGGCCGAGTACTACTGTCAGACCCTTATGTATATTGCGATCTGTAGCACCTCACACTCCTCAAGACCATAGTTCCCTTTCTATCGGGGGATCACACATCATCTATTCCAGATCAGCGAGTGCAGGAGCAGCAGACATCGGTCCCGCAGCTCTATCAGATCAGCAGCAGCAGTGATCCATGATCCAGATCTCCCAGATCCACGAGATCGGAGTAATTGTGAAAGGTTCCTATGCCCGGCAATAATATTCGCAGGAATTTTGGCGGCATTGACATTTTGAGGATTTGACGACTATAGTATTGATCAAGAAGGAGTAAAACTTCGTTAGGAGTTTTCCAAAAAAAAAAAAAAGCGGAGTCTGAGATCTTCCGAAGCACTTATTTGTGATCTAGCCCATCAGCATCAGGACAACGAGCTAAGCACGGTGGTACCATTCAATTTCCGCACAAAAAAAAAATTTTCGGTCCCAATTTTTCAGCAAGTTGGTGTATGGTAGAAACTAGACCTCAAGCAATGGCCAATGAAAGACTAGACAAACTGGAAACAAATATGACCGAGCTCAAAACTTCGCCTGACGAACTATCTAGCATGGTACGGCAAGCACTCGTTAAGGGCAAGGAGCCAGCTCTAGAGGACCACTATAATGACCATGAGGGTGAGTCTAGCCACTTTCCTCATGCTTGGCACACCCACCCACCACCCAACAGAGATCTCCCACTCAGTCAGTGACCTCCCAAGTTGGATATGCAGAAATTTGACGGTTCTAACCTGTCCGCATCGCTAGCACAAATGGAACAATACTTCAAATTAAATCATCTCCAAGATGATTGGACTAATATTAGAGTGGCGACCATGTACTTGGATAGTCAACGATGGCAATGGGCGGAATGGCGTTAGCGTCGCAATGCACCTTTTTCGAGTTGGGCCCAATTTGCCAAAGCTCTTCGAGATCACTTTGAACAGGGAGACTCCTTTTTGGGCAGTCTCACTAAGCTCCTACAGATGGGTACAGCGAATGAATATATCATCGCTTTTGAAGCCTTAGCCTTCCGCACTCACCATCTCTCCGATGAGTTCTACACGGAATATTTTATCAGTGGTCTTAAAGAAGCCATCAAAGCTCAAGTTCTACTCCATCACCCTCCCACATCGACGGAAGCCTGCCAGGTAGCCCGTAAGGTGGAACGTGCCATAACAGCCCAATACATCCGCCCCAATTTCCCCACTAAAGGTCGTCCCCCACAAGCTCATACCACGACTCAGACACTTAAGGTCCAAAAAGTATCACCTCAGGAAATGGCCGAGAGAAGGAAGCAAGGAATATGTTACTACTTTGATGAAAAATATTCCCCTGGTCATAAATGCAAGGATCCCAAGTTTTTTCAAATAGATGCCACTGACTACAGCTCCACTGAGGAAGATCCACCTCTTGAGGAACAAGAGGCGATCGAAGAAGACAACCAAAAGGAGATTGTATCTGACGACCCAGTTATTTCGCTCAATGCGTTGGCAGGAATCTCTTCCCCTCAAACTCTAAAAATCAGGGGTTTTCTTAAACATCGCCCAGTAATAGTCTTGATTGATAGTGGAAGTACCCATAATTTCACCCATCAAAAAATCGCAGAAGCAGCACATTGTTTTGTACAGGCAGTCTCTAACTTCCAGGTCCAAATTGCAGATGGGGGCACAATGAAATGTGAAGGCCGCTGTGAAAATGTCAAAATTCAAATGGGGGATTATCAGTAGAAAACCCACATGTTTTCCATACACATGGGGGGATGCGACATTGTCCTAGGTGCTGAATGGCTCCGCACCCTTGGGCCAATCACCATGGATTTCCAGGAATTATATATGAGTTTTAAGCAAAACAACTCCATGCATACCCTCCGTGGCCTCCAGGCCGGAGCACCCTTTGTCATCAGCTCGCATCGGATGGAAAAATTGTTAAAAAAGGGCCATCATGGAGTAGTAGTGCAATTTAATGCCATCCAGGTAGTCGAAACCAGACCTCTGCCAATTCATCCTGAGATGCAACAGATTTTAAATACCCATCGGACAGTCTTTGACAAGCCTCATGAGCTTCCACCCTTGCGAGGGGAACATGATCATAGCATCACCTTGGTTCCAGGGGCTCAACCCCCAAATGTGACGCCATACAGATATCCGTTCACTCAAAAGAATGAAATAGAAAAAATCATCAAGGAATTGTTGAAAGCAGGTGTCATTCGTCCCAGCATTGGTCCTTATTCATCCCCAGTGGTCATGGTCCTCAAGAAAGATGGGGAGTGGCGGATGTGTCTCGACTTCAGGGCCCTCAACAAGTTAACAATCAAAGATAAATTCCCCATTCCGGTGGTTGACGATTTGCTGGACGAACTCAATGGGGTGCAATTCTTCACCAAGTTGGATCTTCACTCCGGCTATCACCAAATTCGCATGAAGGAAGTCGACATTCCCAAGACGGCTTTCAGAACTCATGAAGGCCATTATGAGTTCCTGGTCATGCCATTTGGTCTCTGCAATGCCCCTTCTACTTTCCAGAGTCTTATGAATCACATCCTCAAACCATATCTCAGAAAATTTGTCCTAGTCTTCTTCGATGACATTCTCATCTATAGTGGCACCTGGGCGGCACATCTTCAGCATGTAGATCTACTATTGCAACTGCTCCGCAAGCATAAATTATTTGTCAAGATGTCTAAGTGTGAGTTTGGCATGGAAGAAGTTGAGTATTTGGGCCACATTGTGG
>APFE031597215.1:7206-31742 GCA_000404065.3 Pinus taeda
CGAAGGAAAATAACACCTCCACTGACCCTCCCAGAAAAGTTGGAAGGAAATCAAACAAAGAGATAAGGGATGAGACTGGTGCAAAAGAAATGGACAGAGGGACCCAACAGCCAATGGACACATATCTAGATAAGACCAAAGGAAGTGGAGAGAAGATGAAAGAGAAAAGCGGGGCCTACAATAAACAAAGTAAATGATGTTTGTGGTCTCTTGGAATTGTAGGGGGATGGGCTCCTCCCTAAAAGCTAATGTAGTCCGAGACCTCCTAAAATCAGAACATCTAGACTTCCTCCTACTCCAGGAGACCAAAATCACTGAACAAGAATTTCAAAACAGCATGAAAAGAAACAGAAGTTATGAAGGAATAGCACTGAGCACAGCGGGTGCCTCAGGAGGAATAGGGACAATTTGGGACAAAAACAAATGGAAACTCAAAGACTGCAGGCAGAATAGATGGTGGATAAGACTAGATATGCAAAACATAACCATGACAGAAGAATACACAATATATAATGTCTACGCTCCCCCCCACTTCAGAGAAAAAGCCTCTTGCTAGGAGTCAATCATCTCAGATCTAATGACTGCCCAGGGAAGGAACATCTTCCTGGGAGGAGATTTGAATTTAATAAGGAATGCGGAAGAGAAGATGGGAGGGAATTTCTTTGCAGACCCCTCAAGAGATGCATTAGAAGAAATCATCCAAGCTCACAGTCTAGTTGACATCCCACCACAAAATGGGCGTTTCACATGGCCAAATAAGAGAACAGGCAAAAATAACATAAAAGAGAGGCTGGACCGTATCTTGGCACAAGAGAGAATCGTGGCTAACTTCTCAAGGATTCAAAGCAAAATTATCCAAGGCTATATATCAGACCATAAACCAGTGGCATTGCATTTGGACAAAGGGAAAAATATGGGACCGATTCCCTTTAAGTACAACAGAGCATGGGACAGCAGCGAAGATTTCAGAAACTTGATAAAGGATCACTGGGCAATAGACATTTCGGTCTCCCCTCACGACATCTGGGAAACCAAGCTCAAGCTCCTCCAGACAGCCATCAAGCAATGGGAAAGGAAATACGCAATAGAGGAAGGGAAAAAAAAAAACGTTCTCCAAACGAAACTAGCACAGTGGAACCAAGAAAAAGAAAGAGGCCAAGACACAGAAGAAGATCAAATGAAAGAAAATGAACTGTATAAGGAGCTGTACAAACAAAACCGAATGGAAGAGGAAGAGAAAAGGCAGAAATCACGATGCCTTTGGCTCAAATCAAGAGATAAAAATACCTCTTTTTTCCATAACAGCCTCAAACTAAGGCGAGCAGGGAACAACATTGAAAGAATAACAGTGGAGGGAAGAATCCTAACAGAACAAGTGGAAATTAAGGAAGCAGTGTCTCGACATTTTCAAACTCTTCTAACAGCTGATCCTCATTACTTGGAAAACCCAGATTTCCTCAATATAATTGAGAACAAGATCTCAGAAGCCCAAAATGCAGATTTGGACAAGGAGATCACGACGGAGGAGATAGAATGGTCAATTCACAGCATGCCCTTGGACAAGGCTCCAGGCCCTGATGGTTTCATAGTGGCCTTTTATAGAACCCATTGGGAAATTATCAAGAAGGATTACATCAGAATGGCAAAAAACTTCTTCACAAAATGCAAAATGGGCAACAGCATTAAATCCTCCCATCTAGCTCTTATCCCTAAAGACCCCAACCCTCAAACTTTTGATAGATTCCGCCCTATATCCTTGTGTAATGTCTCCTACAAAATCATCACTAAGATCTTGGTAAACAGGCTTAAAAAAATCCTCCCTTCCCTCATCTCCGAGAACCAACGAGGCTTCGTCCCTAGGAGACATATAATGGATAATGTCATTCTCATTCAGGAGGCAATCCAAAGCAGCATATCTAGAAAGGAAAGGGGCATGATCATCAATCTTGACATGGCGAATGCCTTTGACCGAGTTAACCATTCATTCCTACAGGCAGTTCTAAAGAATTTTGGTATCTCTGAGTTCTTCATCAGCAGGGTCATGGAATGCATTTCCTTCAACTGGACAGCTCCCCTCATTAATGGTAGGCCTTGCAATGCCTTCAAAAGTTCAAGAGGCTTGAGGCAAGGATGCCTGCTATCTCCCTTTCTCTACATTATCATGGCTGAAACTCTAAGCTTGCATCTGGAGAATAAGCGCAGGTTAAAGGAAATAACAGGGATAGATATAGTTCGAGGAACCAAGGGGATTAACCACTCCCTTTTTGTTGATGATACTCTGTTAATCGGAGGTGCCTCAAGCCTTCTGGCCCGGAGGTTCAAGAAAACATTGGACCTCTTTCTCCAAGCTTCTGGAGGTAAACTAAACAACAAAAAGTGCATGATCTACACTTGGAATGTCCCAAGATACATAACCCAGAGAATCTCTATAATCATGGAAATCCCTGCCCAAAAGAACTGGTCCCATTTTATGTACTTGGGGCTACCATTAGCCAAGGAATCAATCAAAACCGAGATTTGGGCCAAGCTAATTGAGAAATTGAGAGGGAAGCTTCAGAGCTGGGGAGTTTATTGGCTTAACTTAGCGGGCAGAACAATTCTCATCAAGGCCATCCTTTCAGCCCTTCCAATCTATCAATTTGCCACTACTCTCGCCCCGGCAAGCATCCATAAGCACATGGAGCTGATAATTAGAAGCTTTTTGTGGCAAGGAGGAAAGCAAGATACAAAAAAGTTTAGCTTGGTTAAGTGGGACAAGGTCATTCTTCCCTTAGAAAAAGGAGGGCTCGAAATTAGAATACCAAGACTAGCAAACATGGCTATGGGCTACAAATTGACCTGGAGAATTCTCAATGAGAGAGAAGCCTGGTGGACAGAGGTCATCAAGAGGAAATATCTGAATGGGGTCAACAGCAATATCCTCTCAGAAACCATCATCGACAGACAGTGTACACCTGTTTGGAAGCTGATCAAAAAAACTTTCCCCCAAATCAAATCCTGTATCTCAAGAGCTCCGGGCAATGGTAGAGATATCAGCATATGGGAGGATAGAATAATGGGCTCGGAGGCTAGGGAAACGCTCCCTAAATTCAGGCCCCTGTAATGGTGGATGATAGAGGAAAATCTCAAAACTCTTTATGATATCTCTCTCTGGGAACAGAACTGTTGGATAGGTTGGAGATCTTTCTCCCTCCCCAATGATCTCAAGAACCTCTGGGCCGATCTTAAGACTTCACTCATAGGCTCAACTCCCACAGACAATATGTCAGATGAAAAGTTTGTATGGGACCCCAATGGTGGCAGCTACACGATCAAAGAGGGCTACAAAGCACTCCAAAATGCCTCAGCAATAAACAACTGGCCACTTCACAAAGCAGCTTGGAGAACTGAATGTCTGCGAAAGGTAAAACTTTTCAATTGGACCCTTCTTCATGGCAAAATTCTTACTGCGGAAAACCTCAGGAAGAAGGGCATTCATGGCCCCTCAATCTGCTGCATGTGCAGGGAGGTGGAGGAAAGTAGCAACCATCTCTTTATAGAATGCCCCTTTGCAAGATCTTGCTGGAAACTCATCACCAGCCCTCTAATCATTGGTGATCTCCCCAACCAGATCACTCTCCTTCAGAAAAGCTGGGGAAAATTTTTCCCCCAATCCAACAAAAGCAAGAACCTAGCTAAAAGGATGTGGAATAGTATTCCCTCAAATCTCTGCTGGCAGATATGGATCGCCAGAAACAAGTGCATATTTAACAACAAGAAGCCAAGTATCTCTAGCACCCTGGCTAAAACGATTGCACTCATCTCAGAGACCATTGAAGCAAATGGTATAACCTAGGCAGACTCGGAATTGACAGATGCAAGTGTAAAAGAGTGGATGAGAAAATTCAATTATGAAACAAGAACTCAAAAAAATTTAAACACAGGAAAAGGAAACCTGGACTGGAAGTTGAGAGGGACCAAGGAAGAAGTCAAAAATTGGATACAAAAACAAAGGAGACCCACCCTCCAATTTGATGGGGCATCAAAAAATAACCCGGGTCAAGCTGGCGCTGGCGGAATCATTAGAGACTCTCAAGGGAAAACCATAGTTACATATGAATGGGGATTAGGCTCCATGTCAAATAAGAAGGCAGAGGCATACAGTCTCCTACTGGGGACCTCTATCGCTAGAAAACTCGGGCTCCAAAACCTTCTTATCATGGGCGATTCTACTATTATCATAGCAGCCATGACCTCAGGGAAAGATTTCAAGCAAATGGCCTTAAACAGCATCAAAGGTAGGATAATGGAAAACATCAGGAGTTTCAGCGAAGTCACCTTCAAGCACATTCTAAGAGGAAACAACACGGAGGAAGATGAACAAGCTAATAAAGCTACAGGCAGACATTCAAGCCAGGTCAGGGAGAATGATACAGTTTATGAAAAAGATATACCCTAAGCAGGCATTCCCCATCCCCTCACCCCAGAACATCAGTCACCTCAGGCACCATCTCTCGCATATATGGTCCTTCCCCAAATCTCCCTCCTCACCCCCAAATCTCCTCGAATGCCCAACTTGGTACCAAAGGAGAAAAAACTACCCTCAGGATCTGGTTCTTATCATTAAGTATTGTCTCATCATGAATCATCTCTTGATCAGCGCAGTCATTCTCAGGATGCGTGATCGTGCCCATCCCCTCCACATGCTCCTCGACCGCAGCAAAATCATTTCAGAGGATCTCTCCCCTCCCAAGAATAGATCCTCCCAGAACTGGATCAAGCATCGGAGGAGTCTCTCTATTTCTATATATTGCTGTTAGGTTCTCATAACTCCACAGTTCGTGGCATTGCAAGGCATCTCCACTATGATCTCACCAAGCGATGGCAACATTCTGAAGTTTCCAACTCTTATCAGGATCCAGAGCTCCGCCCCTCGCTCCTGGTAACTACTAGTTTTTGCTCTGTCGTTTTATTTATAGCTAACTATTTGCTCCTTGATCGTTGCAGAGCCCCTGGTATTACCTCGCTGCCCATCCACCTCAATCCCCAGCGCTTTTCGCTCCCTCCATCTTTGTTCTACCTCCTCTGTAATATCGCATCTCCTCCCAATATTCCCCTTCTCCCCGATTTCCACCTCTCTTATTATATATCAGATTCTCTCAACCAGTCCAGTAACATGGCAGATCAACAAGACCAGCCGAACGCTCAGGAGCCAACAATCAATCCAATAGATAGGATCTTCAACAAAGAATGCACCATGTGCAAAACTCACACAATCATGATTAACAGATTTGTCAAGCATTTCAATGATCTGAAGGACGATTATGAAGCTGATAGCAGATCGAAGCGGAAGAAATTGGAGAAGCAGAAGGAAGAGATTGAAAATCTGAAAGGAAGGTGCAGCCATCTGGAGGAAGCCATAGAGCAGATCAGAGCCCTTTCCCAGAGAGCTGAGGCCTCTACTAAAGCTAGTGCCAGGAGAGATCCCATCCCTGATGATTCGGTCACTCAAAAACTACCCTAAAACCTATGGTCTGTAAATTCTGTCGGTTAGGTGGTGCTTTTGTTAGGCAATATAGCTGTTTTCTCTTCAATTTCAGTCATCATAGAGGCAGAAACAAGGAAAATGGGTTTGTGCACCCGATTTTGATCCTCTCCGCCCAAACCTTCGATATCTATGTACTAGAACTATGCTTCTGAGTTTTTATAATACAAAAGTAACCGATTCTGTTAAAAAAAAAATAATTTCTTGCAGTCTGTTTCAACCACCCAAATAGGGAATTTCCCATGCTTTCTTGTACCAGGCACATAATTCCCATTATATTTAAAATAAATCAAATCATACCTCACTGGTAGCTCATCAATAAGGAACACTTGCAACTTTTTTTACTTCATTTCACAACAAGTCAAACTAGCTCTTTGATCCAATAATTGTGTATAAACATGTCACATCTTGTTAGCTCAAAAAACAACCACATACATCATAATCATATATCACATGCAACCATCATAAGTAAGATTGATAAATTAGATGCATAATTAATACGGAAATAAAATATTAAAACTTATTTTTCAATCATTTATTTTCTTCCACCTTTGTCCCTTGTCCTTTTCATACACCCATTGGATCAGTTTCCTCATTCGGAAAACACCCAATACTTCTTCTCTCTTTAATCATGTACACATACACATAGTGCACATCACATGCATACACCCACACACAATGTACAACACCACACAATACATACACCTACACCCAGTGTACAACCAAACACATACACCTACACCTGGAGTACAACACAACACATACACCTACACCTAGAGTACAACACAACACATACACCTACACCCGCTATACACCACAAAAAAATACATACACCTACACTCAGTGTAACACACAATACATATATGTACACAGAGTACAACACAATGAATACACATGTCATGATACCATGACCACACAATGCACATACACAGTGCCACATGTGCACAACACAACATGTATGACATGCACACAATAGCTCATGTACACAAGACAGCTTCTATGACATGCAAACAATACCAAATGTACAACATGTACACAGTACCACCTACACAACATCACATGTACACGACACCTCTTGAACAACATGTACACAGTGCCACATGTACACAACACCACCTACACAATGTGTAAACAACATCACATGTACATAGCACGACTTGTACAACATGTACACAACACCATTTGTACAACGTGTACACAACATCACATGTACACAATACCATACATACACAGCACTGTATATACAACGTGTATCGCACCTCATGTACACAACACCGCATATACAACATGTACATAGCACTACATATACAAGATTTACACAACACCGCATATACAACATCTACATATCACTACATATACAAGATTTACACAACACGGCATGTACACAACACCACAGGTACAGTCATGTACAACATATACAAAACAATAGTACTGCACATCCAGATACCACATTGTCTCTACCAAGTAACCTTTCCTCTAGTGTCTTTCCACTATTCATGCTTGTCCCAGCATGTTGCAGATTACACTACTTTCATTCCACTGATGTATCCCTTAGCATTACCTACCATAGCATAAACATAGACATAGTATAACCACACAATATCAATTCATATCCAAATTATATTGACCTCACATATATGTCAGGGCTACTCTTCCCACTTTATTCCTCATAAGACTAAGAACCTCTTCATTCCATTCACCTACATAAGCAATCATTATTCCACAAGAATGATCCCCGACAACCCTATAGATAATGGCATACATACATACATACATACATACATACATACATGCACACACACACACACACACACACACACACATATATATATATATATATCAAGATATATATAAATGTTAACATGATCATGATCACAGTACAATTACCAAACATCACACTCATGGATCGGGCTTCATCCAGGTCTTACATTATATGTCAATTTTAATTTAGCTCTCCCTAAGCTCCAATTATCGTCCTCCTTCCCCAAGAAAATACCAAGGCCCTCAAAACATAAAAAGAAATAACAAGAAACAAACAAGAAGAAAACCATGGAAAACCAATAGCAGTACAACACCACAAACAAAGTGGCATGGCCATGCACCAGACATAAAAAAAACTGCAAATCAAGCACAAACAAATCACAAAGATCCAAAAGCACAAAACTAGCAACAAACACCATGACTCAACCCCATGGGTTCCCAATGCTTCCAAGGGTAAGCTCAAAACAAGCCTTCTTCAAGATTTCATATTAGTCTCTCTTGTCATGCAATCCCGCACATCATAATGCCATAAACACATAATTGTCATTGAATAGATAAACATAACTATATATCGGTTACCTTACCTTGTTACACCCAATGCACTGGCCTGCAACTAAACACATACATATATCATCTCTCAAGGGACTCTAATTCCTTGATGAATCTAGCCATAATTGGAAACCAATTTTTATACCTATGAAATACATGTTTAGGAATATAGCACATATCCACATAATGACAGACAAAATCAAGGTTAAGAAGACTTCATGTACTTATGCAAAGCACTCATTCATTTGGACTTGTGGTTTCCAAACATAGCCAAAGGAATTCTCACCCAATTCCTTTATTTACTTTTTTTTCCTTGTTGCAATTGAGTCCTATTATATACTACCACATCACCTAGTTATTAGTTATTTAAACACATCAATTGTTACCTGTCATGCTACTACCAAGCATGTTGCCTTGCAACTATTCACACATGTCAATCACATGTTCTGAATATCAATACATCGTGTATATTAAATTGAAATTAGCTTTTACCAAGACTATCCATATCATAATCAACTCATAGTCATTAATCATAATACTACAACTATCAACCACTTGCACTCAAGTGCATATCAGTTGTCTCAACACATATGGGTTAGTACAATCGTCTTAAAACAAAATTAGGGAATATTATAAACACATCCTCATATCATGCAATTAACCAAACTTTTAGACAACATGTAAACAAACCATGTTAGATAAACCAAATAGATGACATAGTCTAACTCATACCTCAATGTATCTCAGGGGAGTCTATCACATATGCACAAGTCAATCAAGATTAGTACGACACAATATCACAAATATATTAGCTCAAACTTGAGTATCATAACCATATCCATCAACACTAACCAATCTATATTAACACGATACATATAACGTCAAGATCTTAACTACAATGACCATAATCATCATGCGTACAACTGCAATGTACATAACAACAAATCAACTACCATGCATGACTAACCAACACATGTGCACATGACTGCACTAATCAACTAATAGTTATCATCCATGTAACAACAACAACAATAGAATGAAACGCATATACATAACCATAATTAATATAACAACCATTAACTAACATACATGCATTCCCAACCAACAAACTTGTATTACAATATACACTTACCTCAAGGTCCAATGTTGCAACCTCGCTCTGATGATCTGCATCTACTGCTCTATTTCACCCAACATATCCACATCATATCATACCAATAGCATCATGATGACATAAACTACATACGATGACCAACATGATGCATAACTAACCTACTATGCATTCATAACAAACACATTCTGCCAATCCAATCCAAGAGTTGAACCTGGGAGCTCTAGTACCAATTTGTAACCACCCCTCCCACATTTATCCAATTTCACTGGCCTATCAAGGTAAATATGAGAGGAAGAGCTAATACGACATAAATCAACCTCCTAATTACAATTAAGGAAGTGTAATTGACAAACTAAAACTTTACTGGCCTTCCTTAGGAGCTACAGGACCCCCAAGAGCTAAACCACCCCTTTAGGTGTACAAACCCAGAGTCAGATTCCCTTTTCAATGACTTGGAATCCTAGCTGCATGAATAACACTGCATCCATGCAACTATAGGCCTCCAGTCTCATGCATCATCATGCAAGGTAGTGACTACAGTCCCAATTTCTTAGTTTTGAGCATGCACCCCTAGAATTAGCGCCACCCTTTCAGGGCTTGTCTCCAGACCACTACATAGAACTTAATGATACTTTATAAAATGAAAAATAACATTAATACAAATCCATTAATAGAATACTTGATCAAGGAATTGACCTAACCTGACCTAACCATGACAGTCATTTCGTCAAACACATTGTGAACATATAATCTATAGGTCATAAATGCATATCTAAACATAGGGGTCTCATACTTATCTGAGAATATTCAAGAAGGTCTAATTCCCTCTCATAATAGTTGCAATAAAATCTATCAACTCATGCATTCATTAACCATTCATTTACTAGTGAAAACATGATAAGAGCCATATCTAGAATCTGTCATGAAATCATGCTTATAACCAACATATAACTATAATAATAAAAATGATAGAACAACCATCAAAACCACATAATAACAAGTATAAATACTCATGAAATACAAGAGGAAAATAACTCTTATTAACATATGTAAAATCCAACCAATTCATGGACTTCCACGTACCACCCAACCATAGATTGGGCTAAACCAAATCTTTCTTTCAGCCAATCACCCTCGTGCCATATTCCAAGCATGAATGTAGGACTCACAACAAAACAAATAGTGCTTCCTCAAGATTTACTGCAATCCCACCAAAACTGGTCAAGGGACTCCTAGGCCTGAAAGAAGCACCTACACAACAAGGATTTACAGCAATCCCACCAAAACAGAGCAAAGGATCACTGGGCCAAAAACAAGAACATACACTTCCAGGCTTTACCACAATCCCACCAACACTGATCAAGGGATTCCTAGGCCCAAACAAGCTTGGATTCCTATGGATTTCTTCACCAAAACCTTGAGTAATTTTCCCATCTGCACCCTTAGGCTTTACCGTAATCCTTACATTATCGGTCAATGGATTGCTAGGTCCTTGGGAATTTTTCTGAGGCCACCTCACTTGGTTACAAAACCATTCGGAAATCTAAAGCTCAACTAAATAAAAGAACCCCATCATAGGATGGCTATTTGGAAATGGAAAGGAAAGACTAAAACCACTGTCACAAATGGAAAAACCAATGTGAGTGACAACAAGAGAACCAAATACAGACATGCATGTACCATGCATGCCAAAGCTAGCAAGGAATTCATACATGCAACTTGATACCTGCAAAGAAATACAGTTGTAGCCAGTTGATCCAACCTTTCCTTTCTTGAACATTTCTTTCCTTTGCTTCCTTGTGCTTCCTTTACCTTCCTTTCTCCAATGTTAGAGTGCTCCAAGAATGTTCTAAGGGGACAAGAGTATGATAGAGTGAGGGAATAGAAGAGAGCTCCAAGCTAAAACTCACAAAACGTTGTGAGTTGATCCTTAGAAGTTTTTTTATCATTGAGACCTCTATTTTCTTCAATTTCCTTTATTTTTTCTTCAATTTCCTTCACATGCAATCTCATGACCTTTCACCTTTCTTTTCTCCTATTTTCCTTTATTTTCATAAGTAGATGTCAATTAATGTCTTTGCCAATGCCTTTGCCAATTTCCCTTTAGCCATAATAAACCCAAATGAACACCCACTAGGATGTTTTTCCCAACATTCATCTTGGAATAAGTGCCTCATGACCTTGGTCTTTTTTTTTTTCCTTTATTATCCTTATTACATGAACATTTAGCCCGAGGTGTTCATAACATTGACACATGTTTGTTTTGGCAAATGGTTTCCAAATTTTTTATTTAATTATCAATCATTAATAGGTGGATGGTAGGAATTTAACATTTATGAAAGGTCTATGGAATAGTTTTAGTAGTATTCAAGTTAAAGGATTGAGGGTTATCTTAAATGTCATTTGTCATTTTTGCTTTTAAATTTAATTTTAAAAAATGTTATAAAATTAAATTGATGCAACCATATAAATTAAATGAACAATAAGTGCAATAGATATCAATCCACGATAGAAATCAAAACACTTATTTCGTGATACATCTCACATTTCCAGGACTAAAAAAATTCATAAAAATTAATTAAGTTATAACTTTATTTTAAATTATTACTATTATTATTATTATTTGTGAATTTTGGAAATTATATTAATAGATATTATATTTACATGAGTATATGTATGTTAGCTATCTGTGGCCTATCGCAAGGGAAACCACACCAGAGACGACATAACATCATAACCATTGTTCAAAAATTGACTATTAGTAGCTAGACTTTATATACATATTAGGAGATTATAAATGATGACCCAACATAGGGGAAACCAACAACCAAAACCGTAGGCAAAATTAAGTCATGTTTTAAGATAACCAAAAGAGAAACTAGACAGTCCATGGAAGGGATCCATTATCCCTGAAAGACTAACATGCAAAGGATAGTAGATAACATAAAATTACGGTGAAGAATGACCTATGATTTAGGAATACAGAAAGGTATATGAATTTATGGGATGGTCATTTCCTTTTTTCTAAGGAGGCACTAAGGATCTCGGTGGTTAACCCATCTCCAAGCATGCTACATAACCCTCCATGTCTAGCCGAAGCAATTTCAACTCTTCTAGTCCATGCAATGTGTTATCCAAGCCTCTCTTTGGTATAAAAAAACTTACCCTAAGAGAACTTTAATATCCCAATAAAGATAGAGAGTGTGGAGATAGTGATTTTTATTACCCCCTTATATTGCCAATGTTAGGAATCCATGTAGATATTCCCTCCAAACCTTTGAATTTAGAATGTGTTAACATTCCTAGAGAACCTCTTCTTCTGTGTCATGAATTTACTCCTTAATTTTGATTGGAGTGTGTTCCTAGTAGTGGTGTGTGTAGGATTCTGCCTAAAAATAGTCACAAGAGCTACCCACCGAACCACGACCTCACCCCTCCTCATCTGTAGCACATGCACTACCTTTCCATGGTAGCTGAGGCAAGAAGAATAGGGAGCGAGTAGAGAAGGTGCATAGATAAGGGGATGAAGAGGGAAGAACTATAGAGGAGTAAAAAGTTCACTCATGAGAGCCTAGCCATAATAGTCAAAACCAAATAATATACTTTTGCATCTAATAGTGCCAACACAAACAAGAGAAAAGCCTAGGATGGTTAAACATGAAGTGAGATTTTGGAAGGTGGCTTGTGATAGATCGTCATTGTAGGGTGGGGAAGGTCATGGAGGGGCATGTTACTGGCAATGAGAAGGCTCAACTCTTTGAACCAAGAACAAACCCAATTCATGAAGGTTCTAAAACTAGAAACATGAGAAAGTATTATGGCCACCTTAGTGCACAAGTAATGATACTTGGTTCGGTAAGAGCCTTTAATGCAAATTCATTGGTTGACAAGTCAAAGGAGTGATGATTTATGCTACTTGTCTAAACTATGCATACACATTTATCATCGTGTGAGATGGAAACTCGATCAAGGATAAATTATTATTATTATTAATTAAAAAAAAGTAACATATAAGTTAAATATATATACATTTAAAAACATGTAACAATATTCTTAACCATCGAGATTCACCCCCAATTTACCATGGACATTCCCAAAGAACCATAACTTATTTCACAGTCAAATATTTTTTCTCAAAGGAAATAAATTGACCTCCCTCTCAACCCAAAGAAAAGAGTGAGGTTGTTGGTAGCAAGCTAGCTCATAGTTATGCTCACTTAAGAGTGGTTTTCTCATGGTTGAAGCCATTACAATAATACTCATCAAGGGATCAAATCTTATCATGTAATTAGCAGGGATTTGAACATAGGTGGGGAGGATAATAATAATTCCACCCATCCACCAAAGGTAACCCCAATTGACAGTTAAAATATTTTATATAGATTTTATTTTAATTTAATTTTATAACATCTTTTTAATTCAATCAAATAGCAAAAAGGGCATAACTAATTTTGAGATAAATATGAACCCTCTAGTTTAACCACTACTAAAAATATTCCATGGATATTTTGTAAATATTAAATCCCTACCATCCATCTATTAATTATTGATAACAAAATTAAAAGTTTGGAACTCCTATTCTAAAATAGGCACACCTATCAGCGTAGTTAAAATTAAATATGTTATGACCCTAAGGGGGGGCCTATATTGGGTTAAATGTATATGATATGACCCAAGGGGGGCATATTGGGTTAAATTTACATGAAATATATAAATATATATGTAATAGGGTCATACTGATAATTAAGGGACCACATGTGTAATGCGTGGATAGGGATATATAGATATAATGTATTCCTTATGGAGGACATGTGACTTGGATGTATGAATGTATTCAAATATTTGGAGGAGTTTCTCCTATTAATATCTATATTGGAGTTTTGATCCACACTCACGTTAAGGAGATTCAACAATTAAAATAGAGAAATAATAACAAAGGGAATTGAAAAAAATTATTCAAAGGAAGAGTTGAAAAATAAATATGTAGATTAAGAAACTATAATAAGAAGTTACTAGATGACATTAAGAGATTGAAAGAAGAAAAGTAACATTGACAAAGTGAAGAAAAAGTAAGGATATTAGATGAAGAAACTACCAAAAACACATAAAAATTAGAAATACACACCATTTTCATAAATGTGATCATTGAGCACAACCCTTATATAGATAATAATAGCATAAACTCCTCGAAATATCCAAATACATTCATACGTCCAAATCATATTCATTAATAATCATCTCTATATATACCTTTCAACACATTGCACATGTGGTCCCTTCATTATTAGAATGACCATAGTACATATACATTTACATATTACCTGTATCTCCACCCACTTGGGTCATACCATAAACATTTAACCCAATCTAGGCCACCCTTGGGATATGTGTGTGTGCGCGCTATTGATAAGCCATGGTACTTGCACATGGTATTGCAACAAAGCATATTTACAAGCTAAGAATTTCCATGGTAAAGTGGGGCTGAATATCCATTGTTAAGAATCTTATTACATGTTTTTTATTTTTCAAATGTATATATATGTTTAACTCATATATTGATTATTTTTTTTTAATAATAATAATAATATAATAAAGTTATAACTTAGTTAACTTTTATGATTTTTTCAGTGTTAACAATGTGAGATGTATCATGAGGTAAGCATTTTGATGCCTATCATGGGTTGATGTCTATTGGCATTTACTAGTCATTCAATTTATATGACTATTCTAGTATGTATTTTGTTTCATTTTACATGATTTTAATCTTATATATACTTTTTAACATATCAAAATAAGAAAATAAATAAAAATAAAAAACAAGATCATATTCATATATTAACATAAGAAATTTTATTTGATGGGGGTGACATCACAAGTGCACAATGGTTAATGTGTGGGAATTAATGTGACCTAGTGCCATCACCCTCCTACATCTACCATAACCATCACACAAATTTAATGGGGGATGTCAATCAAAGTGCTACCCACTGAGTTTGGGGTAGGGTATTTATCATTCATATGTAATCCTGTCCAAATTGTTACAGGTCCTCTCCTTCCTCTAGTGCATGCCTTGGGTTACTAATTTTGTTTTGGCCTCCTTCTCACACATTGTTTCCTCCAATAGCCACGACTTTTAGTTGGAGCCTTCTATCTCAACTATCTTTTCTCATCCTACATCCACTCGCGATGCTTCTATCTTCATAAGTTACAAAATATGAGGGAATATCTATCCTATCTCTCGTCATTCCAGACATTCCACAAGGTGATATTTTTTTCTTATTATGTGATCTTCATTTTGTTTGTCCCTCTATGTTGCATCTCCTCAATTTCACTAGTTTACTCCTCCCAGTAACAACAATGACCATGCTACAAGAACGTGCCCAATGTCGTTAAGGGAATAGGGGTCATGGCACTGTTGGATATTGTTGTGCTTGTTTTCGAGTTGATTCCTCTTCTTGTGACTATTAGGCTTATAACCCCCCTGCAATATAGTTTGAAATCAATGACATTGAAACTTGGGAGTGCTAGAAGCGAAAAACATTGTTATATTCAAATATGATGGATGGGGTGACCACATTGTTTTAGGACCTCAAAAGTATCAGAGGTTGCAAGAACCACTATGTCCATAAAATATATATTTATTAACATGTTAAACTTCCACTAGGAAAGGTTCTCTTGGAGAAAAGGGAAGCACAGGAATACACTTAGCATAAAATTAATAAGCTCAAGGATCTTTTGTTGGATGTGGAAGGTCATCTCGCTCACTTGGACATGGGTTTACCGCCAATATCTCTTCAACCACCATGCAACAAATGACTTAATCAACCTATCAACCTTGACACTTCCTTGTCTATATAAAGTTCAAGTTATTTATGTTATAAAGTTTCATTGGTTTAGTCTTTATTATGTTATGCTAATTGCTTACAAGGTTCACTTCTCAACTATGAAGAATGTTTTTTTTTTTTTTACTTCTTCTAAGTATCTCCTAGTTGGGAAATCCCATATGTATGGTCATATTTTGAGTCTCTTAGTTGTTGTTTCCCTAATTGTAATGTAACACAAATTACTAATTTTTTCAATTTCTGAACTTGATTCTTAATTATTTTTTTACTTATAAAACAATTACTCTAGTACCTTTAATCTAATTTCCATTATAACCAACAAAAACAATCAATTTTAAAACCAATATAAAAAATTTGTTAAAATACTAATAAAAATAGTTCACCCAACAAAAAATAATTACATAATCATAAACTACACTCCAAAGAACCTTACTATACATATGTCAGAGTTAATACATTGAAAAAACATAAGAGTGTGTGAATAATGAAGTAACCGAAACAACCAAATGCAAAGAAAAGGTTCTAATAAAAAATGCTTGTGCACAAGCGAGGTTGGGTATGCTACTCCAAATGTGAAATCATTGGCTTTTCACTCAATGAGTTTATGAATATACATGATTATGGATATGGATATGGGTGTGGGAGGATATTATTTGTTAATTTTTTCGAGAGGCACTCTACATTTCAGTATGGGGTAGATTTTGATCCTCTGCTCTGCGCCCGCTCTGCGCCTGCAGCGCAACCCTAGCCGCCCGCGCCTGCGATCTCTGCCTCCCTCATGGCGCCTGGAGGCAGCCTCGAGGCCCCTCCTCCCCTCCCTCCGGAAGTAGCGGCCTTCAAGGCCCTGGTTACTGCCTCTGGCAAGCGTCCGGTTTTAGGTCCGCAACAGAAATTTGTTAAGAAACTGGACTGCATCGCCAAGGTCGCCCTCCCTGAAGAAGAAATTTGCAGGTTAGCTCTGAATCTTGTCGAGAATGGCTTGATCGGCCAGTTCACCGGGTTGTGGCCGTCCCCGAGAACTGTCGAAGAATGGGTCAAAAGGAACTGGCTCCCTCTGGTCAGCGAAGGAATCAAGATTTATTTTGTGGGCAAAGGGTTCTTTGTTTTTCTGTTTGACAAACCAGAAGACAGAGGCCTGATCTTCAGAAACGGGCCATATTTCATGGGGCCTCAAGGACTCTACCTGAACAAATGGTCAACTGATTTCGATCCAGCGCAAGATGTGCCTAGGGCGGTTCCGGTCTGGGTGCGTCTTCTGCATCTCCCCTTGCACTGCTGGAACCAAGGCTCATTACAATCAATTGGAAACGCTCTGGGAAAATACATCGACCAAGCCCCAAGGAAGGATCAGTATTCCTGCGCCCGGATCTGTGTGGAGGTCGATTTGGAGATTGGATTACCTGAAGCGATCCAGCTAACGGTGGCAAACTGGTCTCATATTCAAGAGCTTGATTATGAGCAGTTGCCTTTTAAGTGCCGTTTCTGCCATGAGTATGGGCATTTTGCCAGATACTGCAAAAAAAGAAGTGAGGAGACAGCAGAAAAGGAAAAAGAAGACCAATGGAAACAGGCGAAGAAGACATCAGCAAACAGGCAGAGTAACAAAAGCAAGGCCAAAGGGTCCGAGAGCAAAGTAGATAACGGAAGCACAGGTAACCATAATGCCGGAAGCAGCGAACCAAAGGCCAATGAGGGAGATAAAAATCCTTTTGAAACCCTCGCGCCTCCCCCGGATCCCCCGGAAGCAGAGGAAGAAGAACCATTACAGCCTGCCACTATGGAAGCCCTAGATCCAGGCAATACTCATAGTACCCACACAAGCAAAATATCTTCTCCATCATACGCAGAGATAATAAAAAAAAAGAAGAACCCAATAGAGAATATTGGGTCATCAGATGACGAATCTCATGAAAAGTCAGCAAAAAGGGTCGGACGAAGAACTAACAAAGAAACCAGAGAAGAGGAGTCAGAAAAACAAAAAACTCTTTGCAGCCAAGCAACAACCGAAATGACCCTAGGGAGAACTGTTAGGCCAAGGACCTCCAAAGGAGGAGGGCCTACCCCCTCAAGCGGTAAATGATGCAGATGATCTCTTGGAACTGTAGGGGTCTGGGTAATCCTAATAAGGCAGAAGCAATCAAAGACTTATTGAAGATAGAGACCGCGAACATCCTTATGCTCCAAGAGACCAAAGTAGAAGGGGAAGCCCTTCTAAACACCAGCATTAACAAATGGAAATTTGACTCAGGTAAGGCTGTCAGTGCAAGGGGAACAGCTGGAGGCCTAGGCACTTTATGGACGAAAAGCTTTTCCTTAGAACGATCTTCAACAACTCAACACTGGATCTTCACAGAGTTGCGCTACACTGTAAGTAATCTTTCCCTCGCCCTGTTTAACTTATATGTACCAGTTCATTATGAAGAGAAGAAAGAATGCTGGAGGTCGCTTTCAGAGTTTTTAGAGCAAATCAGTCCTTCAGGGGGGGACCTGAACATAATCTTAGATCTCAAAGAAAAGAAAGGAGGGATACAGTCCAAAGACCCTTTCAGCAGAACAGTGGGCAGTTTGATCCAGCGCTGGGACCTGGTGGATCTCAAACCAGTGAAAGGCAAATTCACCTGGACAAATAATAGAACTGGAGATAAAAACATAGCAGCCAGACTAGACAGGTTCCTTATCAACAGCTCTCTAATGATGGACAACAGAATCGTTTTCTCAAAAATCCTTCCAAAACTCACTTCGGATCACAAACCAATTCTCTTATGTCTAAAGAAGGAAGAAGAATTAGGCCCCCTTCCATTCCGTTTCAGCCCTCTTTGGGTAGGCAAGGATGGGTTTTTGGACACAGTTCAAGCGGCATGGAGAATGGACGTCAATGGTTCCCTAAGCTACGTGTGGGAACAGAAATTGAAGAACGTTAAATCAGCCCTTAAAGTATGGATAAAGAAATCCATACAATCCCCCAACAGGCAGCGGAAGGAGGCGATCTCTCAACTGGAAGGTATTCAATTCGAAATGGAGGACACGCTTCCTTCGGTCTCAGAGTTTGCCCAAGAAAAATCGGCTCAAAAGAACGTGTACTGCTCCTTCAGGAAGGAAGAGGAGTATTGGCGTTTAAAATCCCGAAGCTTGTGGCTTAAATCCGGGGACAGGAACACCTCATACTTTCACAAACAATGCAGGGCCCGCCTCTCGCACAACCACATAGTAGAAATCACCAGCTCCAGTGGTCAGGTCTTCAAAGGTTTCGCTCAAATTCAAGAGGCAGCGACAAATCACTTCAAGAATCTTCTTAGCGCAGAGAGAAATGGTGAGGAGGAGGATGAAACAGATTTTCTCTCAGTCATCCCTAGTCTAGTTAGCGAGGAAGACAATGCCTCATTGACGAGCCCAGTAACAGAAGAAGAGATCACCAACATCGTTTGGTCGATGGACCCAGATAAAGCCCCAAGTCCCGACGGGTTCTCAATTCATTTCTACAGGATCTGTTGGGAAATTATCAAATACGACCTCTTCAGAATGATAAGAGGAGTCTTGAAAAAGGCAAAAATGGGAGGAGGCACAAAATCTACATTTCTAGCTCTAATCCCCAAGGAAACTAATCCAAGATCGTTTGACAGATATAGGCCGGTCTCCCTGTGCAATTCATCTTATAAGATCGTGGCCAAACTGCTGGCTAATAGGATCAAGCCTCTCCTTCAAAAGCTTATCTCCCCAGCACAAGGAGGTTTTGTGAAAGGTAGACAAATCCTCGACAATGTCATTCAAATTCAAGAGGCCCTCCACTCCAGCTATGCTCGGAAAGAACAAGGTATGATAATCAAATTAGATATGAGTAATGCTTTTGATCGTGTTAACCGATCCTTTTTGTTCAGGGTCCTAGAAGCCTTCGGGTTTTGTCAAGATTTTATAAACATCATCAAAGCCTACATCGACAATGTCTGGATTGCACCATTGGTGAATGGGAGACCAACAGAATTTTTTTCTGCCTCCAGGGGTCTGAGGCAAGGCTGTCCCTTGTCCCCCTTTCTATACATTCTGATGGCAGACTCATTAAGCAAAAAATTATCTCAGGAGCAACAACGTGGTACCATCCCCGGGATCAGAATAGTGCAAGATATACCTTCAGTGAATCATGCTTTATTTGTTGATGATGCTCTCTTGCTTGGAGGCGCCTCCTTGAGAATGGCTAAAGCCTTCAAGACTACCCTCCAAAAATTTTGTAGTGCCACAGGTGCCCTTATCAGCGAAAGGAAGAGCGCAGTCTATGCTTGGAACACTGATCAGCAAACCATCGATAGGATAGCCAGCGAACTAGGCTTCAAAGGTTATGCAGAATGGGACAAAATTAAATACCTAGGTCTTCCGTTGACGATGGGATCCAACCGGAACAATCTGTGGGAGGAGGTAATCTCCAAGTTTAATAAGAAGATAGCTGCATGGGGCGGAGTCTGGCTCTCCTCTGGAGGAAAGCTCACCCTCATCCGGTCGGTTCTTTCCGCGCTGCCCACCTTTCAAGCTTCTCTGCTGTTGGCTCCAAGGCAAATAGCAGACCAAATCACTTGCCTCATCCGGAACTTCCTGTGGAGCGGAGGTAAGGGGAACAGTAACAGATTCCACCTTGTCAATTGGGAATTGGTGAAGCGCCCAATCAAGGAGGGCGGCCTGCAAATTAGAGACCCTCTTCAAGCTAATTTAGCGATGGGCTGTAAGATTCTGTGGCAAATAACCTCTGAGCCTATGCATCCAAATAGTCAGATCTTCATTCACAAATATCTAAGGAATAGATCGATCACCACCTTCAACCCATCCTCTTCTCCTAAAGGAACTTTGGCGTGGAGACTCTGCTGCAGAGGGCTCGAATTCTTCAAAACGCATTTGTACAAAGTACCTGGCAATGGCAAAACGACTTGGTTGTGGAAAGATCGTATCATGGGCCATCCCCCACTCTTTGAGAATAATGAAATTGCAGGAATACGAGCTTGGTTAAGATCAAGAGGGATCAGAAAAATTGAGGACCTGGTTGAATGGGACGAAGACGACAATTGGAAGTGTTGGAATCTGCCCAACATTCCTGAGCATTTAATCGAGCAGTTAAACTTATTCATAGCTGAGATCGCAGATTTCGCCCCTGTCCATAAGAATGAGGAAGACTCTTGGGGTTGGGGTCAAACAGGGGTCTACTCAGCTAAACAAGGGTATATACAAATGCAAAGTAAAAAAGACTCAGTGCACCCGGAAGGAGTGTGGAAGCTGATATGGGAGTGCTTCAGTATCCCGAAGATTAACTTCTTTTTCTGGACCTTGTTCCAAAACAAAATTCTCACTGGTGAGAACCTTTGCAAACGAAACATCGCCGGTCCACATCGATGCGTGTTTTGCAAAAAACCTTTGGAAACCTCTGCTCATATTTTTCTCGAATGTGAATTTGCTCAGAAAACTTGGTCTAGTTTCTTAGCCGGTCTGGAAGTTAGACCTCCAGCGAACAGTTCAATCTCAGAAATGTTCTTGTCCTGGAAAGCCAGATATCCCCATCGCATTGCTGCCAAGTCACTCTAGTCCAAGGTGTGGGTTGCTGTCCCGAAGTATGTATGCTGGAAAGTGTGGCTCTCCCGGAATGAAACTATCTTTAATCAAACAGAAACACCAGCCGAAAAGGTTGCAGAAAAAGCCAAGAATCTACTAATAGAGACATTGAGACAGACCAGTGTAAGAGAGAATACCTTAAGAGATGAAGAAAAAGCATGGCTGGGTGACTTCTCTCCCATTATGAGTCCTCCTTCAGTCTCTCGTCCTCCCCTCAAGGAAAATTGGCAGATTCGAGACAATGCAGAAGGCTTCCAGAAGTGGTGGAAAACTCAGGGTAAATGCACTATATTTTTTGATGGAGCCTCAAAAGGCAATCCAGGCAGGTCAGGAGCGGGGGGGATCATTTACTATCCGAACGGAAGCAAAGAGTGTTTCAGTTGGGGTCTCGGAATAAAAACTAACAATCAGGCAGAAGTCCTAAGCCTATTGAAAGCCTGTCAACTCGCCAGGGGAAAAGATCCTAAGGAGATAGCAGTGTTTGGAGATTCAGAATTGCTGATCAAAGCCTTAAGGAAAAACAAAAGGCTCAATGATCCTGTTCTGAACAAACAGATTCTAAGAGTGACCAGACTCTTGAAGGAATTCCCTTCAGTCCAAATCTTCCATATTCTCAGAGAATTGAACTCAGAAGCCGACTCTCTGGCAAACATCGGATGCAATCATGAAAAAGGTATGATAAGTATAAACTCAGGTGAGGCGATAATGGCAGTCATCCCTTAATCAAAGTTGCGAGTTAGGAGATTTTCTGCCTCTGCCTAAAAGGATCGGGAAAGGTCTGCCAGTTAGTGAAAAGAGCAGGAGGTTATCAGCTCTTCGATTCTTCTTCCTCCTTGTATGAGTCCTTGATCCAGGGGAGAAGTTGTTATCACCTCAGGCCCTAAAAACAGAGGATAGGCGCGCTGTCTTCTATGAATTCGAATTTACAATGCTTAAGAATTAGCCCTCAGACATATGCCGGGTCGTCGGACTCTTCTTGCAGTTTGGCTCGATTTTGGATGGTTTTCTTGGGGGAGCAGACTCTGTTTATCAAAGAAGAGTCCAGTTAGCTCCATGCGCTTCCTCAATCCAGCTCAGCTCTCAATCAATTCTGATCATAGGAAGCGGCAGTCTCCATTCAGTTGAAGTGCAAAATTTCCAAGCCTGAGTCGCAAGCATGCTAAAACAAGTCTCCTTCTTGCAAAGAACAGGGGTGGCAATATTATTTCACAGGCCCAGGATAAAGAAATGAGGAGTGTTGTTTGTTTAAGCTAGAAAGGATGGTAGTTGATCTCTAATCCTCTTATAGATAATGCTCTGTAGCAGAATTCGCCGAGTACAGAACAAGAATTGTAAATTTGCTTTTGACCTCGGTCACCCATGAATAAATATACCCGTCTTGGTTAAAAAAAAAAGTATGGGGTAGATTTCAAGTAAAAATGTAAACGTAAATTTAAATATAAATACAAACATAAACCTAAACCTAAATTTATGGTGTAGATTTCACCTAAAAAAGGTGTAAATCTCACCTAAAAAAGTAAACATGTAAATGTAAATGTAAATTTAAACTTAATGTTATTTGAAAATTTAATCTAGTGAAATGGGATAGATCTCATGTAGAAAAAACATAAACATGTAAATGTAAATGTAAATAAATGTAAAACGTAAATGTAATCTAATAAAAATTTAATCTAATCAATCTAATGCCAGTGCTAATAAAAAATAAAACTCTTTCTAACTATATAAATAACAAAAAAACAAAGTATCCAATTCTATTTATGAGGAAGAACATTGCAAAAATATTTCAAGATAGGTGCGAAGTAGGAAACGATTTCGGTGAGAAATAACTGCTATGTGAGAATGATTTCTAGGTTTGATTTCTTCCTCTTTACATTTTATTTCTAGGTTTGATTTCTTTCTTGGTGAATCTTTTTAATTTTTATTCAGAAAAAGTGAAGGCAACAATTTTTTTTTTTTTTTTGGCATATTGTGTTGAAAATGATTTCTACGTTCAATTTCTTCCTCCGTGCAGTTTATTTCTAGGTTTGATTTCTTTCTCCATGAATCTTTTTTTAATTTTTATTCAAAAAAAGTGAATGCTACAATTTTTTTTTGCATGTTATCTTGAATCCAGAGGGTTGTCTTTATATTTTATGTTTTACATAATGAATTTTGTCTCACAATAAAAATTTTGCATAGTTATTCCTGAGGCCTACAAATTTTTTGGCATGTTCTGTTGAATCCAAATGGTTGTCTTTATATTTTATGTTTTACATAATGAATTTCGGCTCACAATAAAAAATTTCCATGGTTATTGGGAGGCCTGCAAATTTGTTCATTCAAAATGAACGATTTTTTAGTTTCTAACAATGATGTTAAATTTAGGGATTAGAGAACAATTTTGCCTCTCAAATTCTTTATTTTAACAACTACATTTTCTTTGTTAACAGAGGTTCTATACAATAAGATAGCACATTATCTTACGATTTAAAAATATTTCATCGACCACAAAGTCCTTAAATGATATTGCATAAAAAGTGGTGTATGGACAACTATAAGCAAACATGACAACCTATATTTCAGAGTATGGTAAATATAAATAAACTATATATGGTAGCCTAGATCACAATGAAGGTTATTTGTAACTTTCATATGTGAGATAAAAAAAAAAAACTAGAAGTATGGTAAATGAATAAAAAAAAATATATATGTTTGCTCCATAGGTATGGTAAATAAATAAAAATATAAATAAACTAGAGGTATGGTAAATAAATAAAACCTCCTTTTATATTTATTCTATAAACCTCTTTATATTTACAAAAACTCAAAAAATATGTTTTATTTAGGTGAAGCCTATCGGCCAAATACCATGGGACAAATAATTAATAATACCACGGGCCAAATACCATATTTATAAAAGAGGTATGGTAAATAATAAATATAAAAGAGGTGTAAAGAGGTATGATAAATAAATAAAAATATATCAAATAGGATTAGAAATCAACATCTAATTATATACCAAGCCTATGGGCCAAATACCATAGTAAATAAAAGAAATATGATAAATACATAAAAATATAAATAAACTAGAGGTATGGTAAATAAATAAAACCTCCTTTTATATTTACTCCATAAACCTCTTTATACTTACTAACACTCAAAAAAGAGGTTTTATTTAGGT
>APFE031597232.1:0-14084 GCA_000404065.3 Pinus taeda
TTTGAAAACCAAGAATCCTAGTAATGTTTCTTTGTATAGCAATATTAGTATTAAAGAAAAAAAACTTTTGACTTGTTGAGGCTTATCTCTGTTCCTGCTGCCATAGCAAAGTTGTTTAGTATTTTTTGATTGCTTTTGCTTCCTTACTTGTGGGTATGCCCTGCAACATGGTATCATCCACAAATTGTTGATGAGTGTTAGCCTCTCCATCCGGGGTGAGTTTGATACCCTGAATTTGACCATCCACATTTTCCATTTTGATTGCCCTACCTAGCCCTTCCATCATGAGGATGAAAAGGAAAGGTGAGAGCAGATCTCCCTGTCTGAGCCCTATGGAAGGTGATAAGGGGACTTGAACGAGCTCTATTAAGCAAAATGGAGAAGCTGGTTGTGGTAACTAGTGCCATAACCCATCTTATCCGGTTTTGGTAAAAGCCACAGGCTTTTAAAATAGCTCCAATATAAGACCAGTTGAATTTGTCATGGGCTTTCACAAGGTCCAACTGTATTATCATGCCTGCTTATTTGTTACATTTAAGAGAGTGAACCACCTCATGTTCTTGGATGATGTTGTTGAGAATCTATCTTCCTTCGACATAGCCTGTTTGCTCTTCCGAGATGAGGGAAAGTAGCAGGGGCTTGAGTCTATTAGCTATCACTTTGGAGATGACTTTATACACCACATTGCATAACGCTATGGGTTGGAATCCATCCAGAGTCATAACATTTTCCTTCTTGGGGATTAATGCTATGAAGGACATGTTCAGTGCTTTCAAAACCTTTTTGGATTTTCTACAGTCTTCCGCAACTTCGAGGATGTCCTAGTTGACTTTGTCCCAACAGGCTTTGAAGAATTCTACATTGAAACCATTTGGGCCTGGTGCTTTTCCACTTTGCGTTTCCTGAATCACCTCACTGAACTCCTCTTTCGAGACTAGTCTAATTGTGGTTGTCCACTCTAGCGACCAAATTGGTAATATACTCGGTGAATTGACCAATGAACCTAGATCTATCCTCCATTGGCTCCTTTACAATATTGGAGAAGTGTTGGACTAGACTCGATTCCATGTCCATCTAAGATACCAGCTCAATACCTTGAGAATCCTTAATATTTGTGATTTTATTATGTGCCCTGTGTGCCATAGTGGATTTGTGAAAGAACTTTGTGTCTCTCTCTCCCTCTTTGATCCATTGAATTCTAGATTTCTGTCTCCAAAAAGTTTCCTCTTGCAGACATCGGTCCTCCCATCTTCTTGCAGAGAGTTAGTTATTTTTTGCCTTCTTCATTGAAGCCCTCTATGATATTGATCTGATTGATTTCATCTAGTTTCTGCTCAGTTTCTATTCTGGCCTTGGGGATATCCCCATATTCTTCTCTGTTCCAAGCTTTGAGTTTAAATTTGATATGCTTGAGTCTTTGTTGGAGCATATACATTCTGGTACCCTAAATATTTAACTCCTCTTTCCACCATTTATCAGTATTACTATTTAACTTGGGGTGAGAGAGCCAGGCATTTCAAATCTGAAGGGCATGTTTCTCGGAGTGCCCATTAAGGTAGCTTCTGGCTGAACTGGCCAGTGATCCGAACCTCCAAAGTGCATAATGGAAGCACTGATGGCTGGTCCAGTGAGGAGGAGAACCTCAGAAATAATAAATATTTCAATTTTGGAAGCCACTTGAGAAGCCCTTCCCCTTTTATTGTTCCAGTTAAGGTGCCATTTATAGTTTCAGTGTCCACGAGTCTCATGTTCCTTATGAAATACTGAAAGACTTCAGAGTCTCTGCCTAGTTGTCTAGTGCCTCCTTTTTTTCCGAAAGAGATCTTATCATGTTGAAATCCCTTGTAACTAGCCAAGGCATGTTGGGGTGTCCAGAGAGGTAAGAAGCTTGAGTTTGTCCATTTTCTACTAAGGTTAATAAACATTTGTTATCATGCAAGTCTCCTTATCACCTACAGGACTACACACCAAAGATAGATAGTTCCTGGATGCTTTTACCTCTGGGATTCCAAATTTCCATGGGTCCCACAGTGTTGGAATCCCTCCTGCCGAGTTATTTGCCTTGACCTCTAAGTACTCATACTTGATTAACCATTTATTATGAATTTCTCTTATTTTATCAATTGAACATTTAGTCTCCTGAATAAAGACCATATCTGGTTTTTCTTCTTTTATTTTATTACTCAGATTCCTTTGTTTCCTTCTACTACCTAAGCCTCTAAAATTCCATGCTATAAGCTTCATTAAGAAAGGTTAGTAAAGGAGTAGCTGGTAATATCTTTCATCTTACCTGATTTCATCAATATTTTTCCACATTCGTTTAGCAGTTCATTCTATCTTTTCCTTCCTCTTTTCCTTTTTGAGTTCTTTGGAGATTGTGCCTATGAGTTCTTCATCATTTTTACCCCACTCAGCTCCTGGATTTTGTGGCTTCTCTTTACACCAATTCCCTTCCATTGTGCCCTCCATACAAAGAACTGTTGAACTCGATCATAGTCTTCTTTCGGCAAGGAGTCCACTCCTTTTTTCCTGCCTCATTCTAGGAATATTTCTAGATCCAGATTTTCTATCTAGAATCTCCTGTAGTTCATGGTCCTCTATTCCTGCCTCACTTGGAGTCATCTCATAGTCTTTACTGATCTCCATGTCACTTGGTAGATCCTCCTTCTGCTAGTTGTTTACTGTGATATCCTCCATTTCAGTTTCCATTTCCTGCTCCTTAGATGCATTCTCCCTATCTTGGATTGTCTCCACATTCTCCTCTACTTCCTCTAGGGTTTTGAAACTATTGGGTCTTGTGTTTCTGTCTTCACTGCTTTTCTTGTGTGGCCATTTACCCCCTTTCCCTTTGGCCCCAACCTTGGTAAAACCCTCATGATATTTTTCCAGAGACGTTCTCCCATTACCATCCATATTGTTTGTTGGACAGTCTCTAAATAGATGGCCATGTTCATGAAATTTGCGGCACCTAAAAGGTATGTGCTCGTAGTCCACCGTTTGCACCCATTCTTCATCATATACCTCTAAAATTATTGCTTCTGAAAGGGCTCCAGATAGATCCATTTCCACACATATTCGGGTAGAGGTATATTTACCTTTGAGAGTTGCCTCTAATATATTTAGAAAATGCCCCAGCTTGTTGCCTATGGTCTTCAAGGATTTTGGTAGCCAGTAATCCAGAGGCAATGAGTATATTCTGATCCAAACTGGTACAAATGTAAATGTTTCACATTCTGTGAAAATGTTCATCATCCATGGCCGCATGTAGAGTCCTTCCATGGCAGAGAAATAAGGCCCCCCTTCAAACACTCTGTGTTTGTCCTCTAGGTTCGCGAACGCCACCATAAAGGAGCCCTTAGAACCCAGATGTGAATGTATTTACCCCTTTGGCTTCCAGTGGCTTCTACTCTAGATATGTAATGCCCTCTCCGTTGGCCATAACCCCACGAACCTGCAGATGATCGCATGTTCTTTCATGTGGTCCCTGTGTGCTTGAATCGCTGGGTCATTCAATATGACCCGAGGAATGATGCTTGATTTGGGTTTACAGACTCCCTTGGTTCTTGTGGGAGTCATTTTTCCGTTGCCATCTCCCTTTTCCTTTTCTTTACTTGTTTCCTGTTGATTCCCTTCCTGACCTTGGGATTCGTTTCTTCCAAATGTCTCCTTGCCTCTTGCTTCGGGACTCTTTTCCAACGGTTTTTTTAAGTGCTTCCCTCCCGCTTCCTTGCCTCCTTCTATGACTACCTGACTATAGGAGGGAGTGGCCCTCCCCTTTGTACATCGTGCCATGGAACCCTAATGCAAAAACTTAGCATCAACTTCGATCCTTGTTCAGGTTGCAGTCTGCCTTCCCTCCCAAACCCCTTTGAGATTTTCGTTGGATGCTTACAAAGTTTATCTACTTTCATAAAAGCAATTATATTTATTTAATATTTTTCATAATAATTATTGTAAAAACAATGATACTTATTTAACAATTTTCATAATAATTATTTTAAAAATAATGATATTTATTTAATAATTTATATAAAAAATTATTGTAGAAAATATATAAAAATTGTATTTATTTATCAATTCTTTAAATTTCCATCATTGCAAGCAAACTTATTGATGAATTTAATTAAGTATTTTTCTCAAACTTTTATCTAGAGGTCATATAGAGTGGAACCCACTTTGATACCATATGTAACAACCCAAAATTTAAATATACAACTAATTATATCAATCATGTGATTAATAATCAATGCACAACTATTCAACCACATAGCATAGAATTTTCAAAAAATACGAGAAGAGACAACTTATGTGTACCAATGATATTCCTTACTTGTGATTTCGGGGTTGAACGCTATTTGAATCCCACTAAAAGCAACAAATTTTTGGAGATGACTCTCCACCCAATTGTATGCTCAGCTGCACATAATCTTTCTCCAATTGGCCACCCGAGCCCTCAATCAATGTACTACTACTAGATAATCCTTTGTCTCACAACACTTTTCTCCCAAGAGAATGGATGAATCTCATCCTCCTCATCGTCCATTAAATAGACCAAAAAATGGAAACAGGTCCGCATGCACACATTCCAAGTGTCAACATGCAACTTTTATTTCTTTATTTTAAGTTTTATTTAATTTAATATTTCTCTTAATTAACTCTTTCTTATTTTATTCCTTTTTACTTTTTGATAACTTTACTTATGTTACATCTTAGGCTTTTGTGATCCATAATGTAGTAATCATGTCTTTTGGATTAATCACATCAGTGTTATTTGGTCAACGTTTTGGACCAACTAATGTGGTTCATCCTCAGGACAATGGTGAAAAAATCCATAGATCCGAATGAATAAATAGAAAGGATGCTAATTTCAATTGAAAACTAGTTGTTGTAAACTAGCCATTAATTATTTAAATAGATATTTATTATTTAAATATATATATATATATATATAATTATATATATATATATATATATATTATATAAAAAAAATAAGAAATTATTATTAATAATACTAAATTATTAATATATAGCCAATTTTTATTTATAGTAAACTCAAAAACTATTAATAACCCTATTTCTATTTCATCAAAATAAATAAATAAATAGATTATAAAAATAGAATTATTTACTAATAATTATATATGAATTATTGATTTTAATAACCATTGTTTATTTATAAATTAACGAGAGTCAAATAAAAACAAGTTAATAATACATATTAACCCTATTTATATTCCATAAATAAATCAATAATTAGAATACTAAAAATACAACTATAATATTAACATGTATAAAAATATTCATTATCTAATCTAAAAAGAAAGGGGGCAGGGAGTAATCAGGATAAAAGAGCTTGAATCCAGCTCTTACTCAATTTCCACTTATCATCCCTATTGAGATTGATAGCATGTCTCTCAATCTCAATAGCCTCTCTAAGGTTCCTATGGTGGAAATGACCAACCTTGCCAATGACCTTCACATCCTCAATGCAAACATGGTGCTTATATTTCTCTGCATGCTCTACAAGAGCTGATGAGTGAGAACGGTGGTGCCTTATGTTTGCAATATGTTCTTGGATTCTCTGTTCAATAGATCATGTGGTCTCCCCAATGTAGGGAACCCGACATGGACATGGGATCAAGTAGACTCCTTTCATGTTCTTGGGGTCAATAGGGTGTTTTACAGATCTAAGAGAATTTCTAATGGTATTTTATAGCTTACTTTTATATATATTATTTATTTAGAACTTTAGTTTATTATTTCTTATTATTATATTCTCTTCATTATTTATTATTTATTTATAACTATTATGGGACATACATAGAATACAATTAATATTTGAGTCAAACATAAATTAATCTAAACAATTTAATTCTAAAAACTTAAAAGTAATAAGTGGTCAAACTTAAAATAATAATAACAATAATATTAATAAACAAATAAATAAATAAAAATAATAAAAATAAATAAAAAAAATAAGTAATTATTAAAATAAATAAATAACTAATAATAAACAAATAATGAATAAAATAAAGTAAAGAAATCAAAATAATGTTTAAATTACTTTATTTTCTTCATTTAGCTATTTATCTAATTTAATTAATTAGTTTTTATTTTTTAATATCTATTTTATGATTATTGTTATTTATATTAAGTTTGACATTTCTTTTTTTTTTATTTATTTTTAACTTTTTAGAATAATTGTTTCGATTATTTAAGTTTCTGACATAAATATTATTTTTATTTTTATTTTTAGATATTCATTTCATTAAAAGTTTCCTCTTGATTAATTATTTTCCTTAATTCAATATTAACAACTATATTCTAACAAATATTTCCTTATATTAAAATATTATTTATTTAGTCAAACGTAACCATTATATTATAACTCTAATTTTGTTTATCTTCATCTATTTAACTTGGTGCCAAGATCTAGTTCTTCATCTTGATGCATCGACAAAACTTTGATGATGTGATTTATACCAAAATGTTTTTTTACTTTTTAAAACAATTAAAAAAAATTCAAGCATTATGGTTAAAAGAAATTAGATGAAAAATATCATATAAGTTCAAAAATGTCAAACTCATATGCCATTAGATATAGGATTCGTTCATAAATCCAGTGTGATCAAATCCACTACCTAAGGACAAATTTAGCCCTAAGTCTACTAGGGTAAAAAATGGAGTTGCAAGAAATTTTGCAAAGAGGTGATGCAATTGATGATTTTAGGACTTAAGAGGCTTGATCTAACTCCTAAAATTCAAATTTAAATAGTTCAATTGAGGGTTACGTGGTTAACAGAGGCTCAGTGGAGCACTATGCCTCGATCGAATCTTTATAGAAATTTTTTGAATGACCTGAAATTAAACATTTTAAAATTCCAAATCTTATTATAATTTTTGTTATAATGACATGTAAAACCTTATTAAATTTAATATTAATATTAAAAGAATATTATTATTATTATTATTATTATCTCTAAGTAATCTAATTATATTAAAAAAATAGTAAAATACAATGAGGCTCCACCCTCTGCGGTGCTGAACAGAGTTATGTCATGATTAAGTCAATAAAAACTGAAAATAGGATTGCCACCGAGGGGAAACCAGTCTGAGTAAACCCAAAAAAAGATGCCCATGCAGGGGTCCCAGTTCAATACCAACATAAACATCTAGGTAATTTTACCAAAATTAGACACATAGTTTGAAAAATCATTAAAAAAAAGCCCCATGAATCAATTAAAAAGAAACCTGGCACCTTGAACAACAGGCTACATGGACTCTCTTGAGCAGGTGTCACTTGGTGGAGGCTCTTTCATAACGAAACATCTGTACTCATCCCAGTCCTCCACCATTGTAGACATGCCACTAGGGATGCCCCCGTTCGCTTGTGTGCCACCCAAACTGCCTTCGACTGCATGCTTGCCTCCAGAAATGCCCTCACCCTGCGGAGTGCTGTCATGGCCATCTTTGTGACTAGGTGCAGCAGAGCTGTTGTTTGAGTGTTTCCATCTTCTGATGGCTTGCTTCTCCTTTTCCTTCTTCTTCTTTTTGATTTCCTTTGTCTCTAGGACAGGGTCATGGATTTGAGCATCCTGCTCATGTTGCGGTCAAATTTCTTCACGGAAAACCACTGAGACACTGGCGATGATAATAAGCCGATTCAAGGTATTGTGAAAGCGGAATTGGGTCGAGTAATGCGACAGATGAGGGGGGGCATGGGAGTTAGTTTCTTGAGTTGCTGTGTTCATTTTGCTAGCACCATAGTCTTGGGCTCAACCTCTTCCACAATGGGTGGCAGGATATCTGCCAGAGAAGATGGAGGGTAGGAGGAAGGGGTCGTCGACTCAGGAGGAGGTCGCGAAGGGGGGGGGGAGAATGTTTCTGCCTCGGCTGCTACCTCTCTTGCTGCGCATCCGATGGCCAAGATGCGGCATGGCTCTCTAGGAAAGATGGTTGTAAATGGTGTGGGTTGAGATGACAATAGTATTAGCACTGATTACAGAGGTTGAGGCAGAGTTTACGCTGGAGTTGATAGAGCTATTCAGGTGAGGAACAATGTTATTTTGAGAAGAATTCAGAGCATAATGAGTAGTATGGGAGAAATGGAAGCCATTCCCCAAATCAACACAGCTAAGAAGCCAACAACGCCTCCCTATTATCATGCGTGATATCGGCTCCGCAACATCAAGGGGGAAAGAGCAATTTAGTGGGGAGTGAAAGAGTTCAGGCCTGCAGAAGCCATAGCCTTAAGTCTACCACGAGCATCTCAACCTGAGCACCAACTTAATGGCACCTTCAGGTTGATGGTGGCTCGCCATAAATTGGCATAGATGGGGACGTGGGTGGCCATGTGGCTTGGCCATCTGCAGTCCTCTTGTCTTATCTCCATTAAATTCAAATTAATCACCCACATCCGGGGGTGCTGCATCGTTTTGTACCAGTTCATGATATTCTTGTAGCTTGGAAGCATTAGTTATTATGTTGAACAAACCTGTGTGTAGAGTCCAGTCATTGTCCACCCCCAAATTTGCTAGGATATCAGCCACTTTGTTGCCTTCTCTTCTGATATGTTTGAAAGTAATTTCTCTGTTAGCTGTGATCCATTGTTCAATGAGCTCTAACATTCTTCCAATCTCCAGCTACTGACCACTTTGTGTGCAGGGGTCCCTTGAAGAATTTGTTTAGCCATATTGACAAGAATATGAGAATCACCTTCTTTTACCAAGGGAAAGAAGCCATGATGTTGAGCTAGAAGAAGCCCTTGCCATAGCCCCTTTAGCTCAACATAGTTGTTTGTATCCCATCCAATTGAACCTGGGAAAATTAATAGAGGTTTGCCTTTGTGATCCCTAAATAGTCCTCCATATCCTGCCCTGCTTGGGTTGCCTTTGGAGGCCCAATCGAAGTTTAATTGAATCATTTTATGTGGCAGAGGGATCCATTTGCTGGGAGTACGGTGAGGTGAGGAGGATTTACTATGTTTTGCCTACACCTGTTTAATCTGAAGATTCCAATTTGTCCATATATTATGCTCCCGTCGAAGGGTAGGAAAGTCCTCTTCATGCCAATTATGGAGAATTAAGGTTTCCTGAAGATTATTGCAAAATTGTCTCCATAGGACCTCTATTGGTGTAAATTGATATTTGAAGATGTGGTGATTCCTTTCATTCCATATAGACCAAATGAGAAGACTTGGTATGGTTTTCCACAAAGAATTTAACAGTTTTCTCTTGTACAGATTGGTTGCCCAATTACAGATTGTATTGGTGATGTCCTCTTTAACTCTTCCTTATTTTTGACATGTAAAGCCTATTTTTTTCCAAAGTCTATTTGGAAAATTGAATGTGTTCATGAGGTGCTGGATGGTCTCTTCTTGTTGTTTACAGTTGGGGCATATTTAAGGCCCAAGGAATCGTTTTTTCCATACAAGTCAGTATTCCTTTTTGACATAATAGCCAGAGGAAAGTAGAGACTTTGGGCCAAACATTGGGTGACCATACTTTATCCCAAAGAGGATCCTTGACTATTTGATTGCCAATCAGTAGTTTGTATGCCGCTTGTGTGGTAAAGGTACCATGAGAATTATACCCCCAATGTATTATATTCTTCTTGTCAGAAAAACGAACTTTCCGATTGGTAAGCTCTGTGTCCAATTCCTTATGTATAGACTTTGTTCCTGGCGTGATGATGTAGGTTGCACTGAGCCATTGTTTGTATCCCTAATTGAGGCTAGGTGTCCAATGCTGGCTGAATTTATCCATCTGAGGCTCTTCCCAACCCTTTGTTTGTTGAGGTCTGATTAGGTTTCTTAGCTTGGGTCTTGGCTGCCAAGAGTCACCCGAAAAGCATGCATTGTTGTTGCCCCTTATTTCCTAGAAACTGTGCTGTTGCATTATAGCTTTGTGCTCACTGGCCTTCTAGATTAAGGAACCTTTTTTTGTTGCTGTGAGTCAAATTAACTCATATGTTAGTCGGTCGTTGGCGTATTTGGCAGTCCCGAGGATGGCCCAAGGCGTGTGCGGAGCAGAGAGCCATTTCCACCATAATCTTGTTCCCATGACTGCATTACTTTGTTGAGGGTCTCGGAGGTTAGTACCCCTAGAATTTTTTGGAAGGCACACTGTTGTCCATTTGACCAATGCCCATTTTCTATTTTTTCTTGTGGATCCCCATAAAAGGTTCCACCGTAGATTTTTTATTCTCTTAAGCACCCATTTTGGTGTTGCCAAAACAAAGAAGAGATAAAGAGGCATGGATTGAAGGACAAATTTGACTAACACTAGATGACTAGCCATATTCAGGGCTCTGAAAGTCCAGGAGGAAAGGCAAGCTTCAATTTTTTCTAGGAGCACTTGCGATGAGGAGTGCTTTAATGTAGAATCAGTCATGGGGGCGCCTAGATATTTAGAAGGGAGAGAGGCAATCGCGAAACCAAGAATAGAAGCGGTAGATGATTGAGTTATACCAGGTGTATGAAAGAAGAATATTTGGGATTTCACATTATTTATGTTGGCTCCTGATGCTTCAGAGAACTCGTTCAGAGGGGATTTGAATTTAAGGTCCTCTTGAACTGAGGGGTGGCCAAACAACATATTATCGTCCACAAATTGTTTGTTAGTGAATGTAGGGGCATTGGGGAAGGAGATTCCTCTGAGTTGTTGTGATTGAAGTGAATTTTTTATAATTCGACCTAGCCCTTCTGCCATTAGGACAAATAGAAAGGGGGAGAGGGGATCTCCTTGATGGATGCCTCTAGAGGGATGAAAGGGGGTGGAAGGAATTCCATTGACGAGAATGGAGAACAAAGTAGAGGTTATTAGACTCGTAACCCATCTAACCCATGGCAAAGAGAAGCCAAAGGTTGGTAGCATCTTCTGGATAAAATTCCAACTTAACTTATCAAATTATTTTGAAAGGTAAATTTTGAGGAGCAGACCTACTTTTTTGAGATTCTTCGAGGAGTGTATGATCTCATGGGTGAGAATGATGCCATCTATGATTTGCCTCCCTTCCACATATCCTGATTGTTCTGGCGAGATGAGAATGGGTAGCAGCGGCTTCAGGAGGGAAGTGATAACTTTAGATATGATTTTGTATATGACATTACAGAGAGCGATAGGCCTGAATTTTTCTAGAGTTATAGATTGTTCTTCTTTGGGGATGAGAGCAATAAAAGTTGCATCCAGAGAGGGAAGCATCTAGCGAAGAGTCCGATATTCTTCTACTACCTTCCAGACTTCCTCTTTAATGAGATCCCAGAAGTTATTAAAGAAGTTTGAGGTAAAACCATCTAAGCCAAGTGCTTTTCCTTCCTTGAGTTGTTGCCTTGCTGCTTCGACTTCCTGTAGAGGTATCAGACGAAGTAGTAGTTGATTGTGTTCTTCTGTTATAATTCGAGGGATGTTGTAGATAATATTTTCTATCATTGTCTATTGGTTGACTTGTGGTTCTTGATGCACTTTTTTGAAATATTTAAGGAGCTCTTTTTCAATATCCTCATGTTTTTCCAATCCTTCTCCTTGCTGATTTTGAATATGAGTGACGTTGTTGTGCATTCTTCTCTGTATGGTGGTGTAGTGGAAAAAATTTGTATTCTACTCTCCCTGCTTTAGCCATCTGACTCGAAATTTTTGTTTCCAGAGTATCTCCTCTTGCTTTTCTCTTCTTACAATCTAATTCTGAAGGAGCTTTTCCTACTCTGAGAGGGATTCAGTTCTTCCTTCAGTGATTATTGTCTGCTATATTCTTTTCATTTCCTAAGCTAAAGCCTTCTGAGCTTGAAATATATTTCCAAAGGTCAGTTGGTTCCACTGCTTGATGTTCTTTTTGAGATGTTTGAGTTTTTGTTGGAATTGATACATTTTTGTTCCTTCTGGGGGACTGAAGCTTTTCAATGCTAAATGGACAAAATTAAGGAAGTCTGGATGCATCAGCTAGAAGGCCTCAAAGAGTAAGGGTCTTCGAGTGTGTTCCCAAGTCTTTACCATTGAAGCGAGATGGGCCAATGATCTGAACTGGACAGGGGTAAGATCGAGGCAGAAAGATCTCCCCCAAGATGGATGGCATTGTCTAAAAGCAACAATCTATCAAGATGAGAGGCAATATGCTGGGTACCTGCTCTTCTATTATTCCATGTATAGGTACCATTATTGAATGGCATATCAATAAGCCAATTGTTTTGTATGAAATTATTTAAGTGGATACTTTCACTATCTAGTTTGATTCTGCCTTCACTTTTTTCCTCTAGTTTAGTAATCATGTTGAAGTCACCTCCTATTATCTAGAGCGGATGTATTCTAGTGGAGTTGAGCAAAGTTAATGTATTCAGAATTGCTAACTTATTCATTGCTTCTTGGGGAAATTAGACATTGGTGAAATGAACATGTAAATTGGTCCCTATAATGAAATGATGATTCACATGGATGTTAGTGAGCATGATAGCTCGTTCATCCCATGTTATTGCTAGTCCTCGTGAGGCTCCCAAGGCATCCACTATGACTGATTCACTACCTAGCCAAGCTTTGGATAGAGTTTGGCCAAGTGTGGTAGTATTACATTTGGTCCCTTGCATGAAGAAAATTTGAGGTTTCTCCTGTTGTATCATATTTTTGATCATCCTGTACTTCCCAAGGCTATTTAACCCTCTTATATTCCAAGATATGAGCTTCATAATTCAGTATTGGGGAGGGGATGGTAATAGTTTGTTAGCTTGGAATATTTTCTTGAGTCCACCAACATTTTCCAAATGCAGATGGTTCTTTGTAGGTCTATCTTTCTTCCTCATTTCTTGGTGTCTTTAGGAATATTCTTCCCATCCCATTGGCTCCCTGGTTGACTACCTAGAGATCTTTGCTGATGTGCTCTGGAAAGAATAACTTCCAAACTTTTGAGTTGTCTTTCTAGGATTTTGTAAAATTCTTTGTTTCTGCAAGCTTGCTCTAGTCCAAATATGTCTAGATCACCTATGTATATGCTTTCAGGCTCTTCTTCCATATGCTTGGGCTCAGTACTTTCCCCCAAATTGCCTGTAGAAGAATTGGGTTCTTGTTGAGAGATGTCAATGTCCATACCATGAGGTTTCCAGATTGAAGTCAAATTAGGAGTGGAGGTGGTGATTTCTTTGGTTTGTGAGGGCTTTTGGATGTGCCCTAAGTCTGTGGGATTGAATTTAAAGGGTGACTTAATTTCCTTTGTGGGGGGCAAGGGGGACTCAGAGTCGTGCGATGCAGATTGAGCCAAAATGTCGAAGCTATTACTAGTAGAGGGCTTTGAGGTATTGACGGGACGATTTTTAGGGTATGATGCACGTTTTTTGTGATTCTTTTTTCAATTGTTTACCTTGGTAAATCCTTCAGAATTAGGTTTATCTAAGGAGGTATGATTTGGGGGTTTTACATTTAACGGGTAGTCATGAAAGAAATGGCCATGGGCATCACATTTTCTACATCGGAATGGGACATGTTCATAATCTATTGATTGAATCCACTCAAAATCATCATGATATAGACTTATCGTGTCAAGAAGAGTTTTGCTGAGATGCATGTAGACACAAATGTAGGCATAGGAAGTATATCTTCTAAGTTTTGTCTCTGCCGCAATTTTTTTATGAACTCCCCCAAGCCATTTCCAATGTCTTGCAGAGAATCTTCATCCCAATACTCTAGAGGAAGGGAGTATAGGCATATCCATAATAGTTCCTAGCTTAAATCCTCTTTGTCCAGGTTGAATCTTTCAATCCAGTCTCTCAGGTATAGACCCTCAACATTGAAGAAATAGGGTCCCCCATTGATTACACTATTCCAATCTTCTATGAAATTAAAGACCACCGTGAAGAAACCTTTTGGTCCCAACTGTAGGGTGATGTGCCCTTTTAGTTTCCATTTGGCTACAATCCATCCTTGCAGGACTTTCTCCGTGGGCCAAAATCTAATAAATTTCCCGATTAAATCATGATCCTTCATGAACTGGACTTGGGTGTTGATACTTTGACTCATTAATTCAATCTTTGGTCTTTCTGCTGCAACAAGTTTACAGGTTGCTGAGGTTACTTTGGGAACCTCATCGTTTCCTACATTATCTAT
>APFE031597235.1:0-13210 GCA_000404065.3 Pinus taeda
GCAGTCTTAATGCCTGCACCCTTGAGTCAAATACCGGCCCATCCTGAGAAATGGCTGCCTAAGTTTAATGCTGAGGCAGGCATGCTAGCAGAAGAGCATATAAACAACTTTATGCTATCCATTAATCTCAATGGGGTGACCAATGAAGATGCTGTTGTTCGAATTTTTCCTTATACTCTGCAAGGGATAGCCAGATCATGGTATTTCTCATTACCCTCTGGATCTATCACTAATTGGGACATCTTCCAAGAATAATTCCTGACCAAGTTTGGTGATGACAAGTCTACAACAACGCTAATCAATGACCTATCCAACCTTAGGGCTGAATCAAGGGAACCTATTAAAGATTTCAATTTACGGTTCAATAAAATCTTAAACAAAATTCCTACTGCTTCTCAACCTAGCGAAGAAGTTCGAAGTGAATGGTATATCACTGCTTTACCATCGAACATAGCAATCTTCGTGGACAGGGCTAATAAAACAAGTTTAGCCGAAAACATGAAAGAAGCAATAGCAGTAGAGAAACGTATAATAGCCCTAGAGAAGAAATCTGCGATAGAGGAACGAAAATCCAAGAAAGTCACCTTCAAAGAAGATTCCAAGAAGAAACAAGTGAAAGATCCATTCGATTTGGAAGGATTGCAAAAAGTTCTAAAGACCATGTCCAATGAAATGGTCAACATCTAAAGCAAGTAGCAGAAACTTCTTCAAAAAAGCCCTACAGAGCTTTTAAAAGAAGCCCTTCAACGGATTCAAAGCCTCCCAATGCTATTTCAAGTGTTGAATCCGAAGAAGACAAAGAGGAAATTGCCATTGAAGGGCAAACCGATGAAGAAGAAGTTGTAGAATTACAAGGAATGTGGGATTTCATCCTCCCACAAGAAGAAGATCAAGAAGTATTTCCAGTTAGCACACGAAGTAGAAATCAGCTTGATCCTCCCCAAACTATCCCCAAGCCAAAGAGGTCAAGCTCTGCAACAAAGGATAAAGTCGCAACAAAGAAAACGACATCTAAAGCGACTCAAACAAGCCCAATCCAAACAGATTCATCAACTCCATCTAAAATGCTGATCATTTCGGATAAAATGGAGTACAATATTATAGAAGACATGAAAAATACTAGGGCCAATATCACTCTTTACGAATTGAGCAAGTTAAAGCACCAACAAAAGGTAATGTTGAAAGAATTACATGCTGTGCCAGTTGCACCTTTGTCGGCCGTTGTACTTTCTCAAGCTTCCCATAATATGGGAAGACCTCCAACTAATGTGACCAACAAGATTGATCCAACTGACATCGCTTTAATTGGAGGAAGATTGAGATCTCATACTCCCCTGTTTCTCCTTACTTATGAAATTTTCAATAAGAATATACATAATTGCTTAGTGGATTCTGGAGCTTCATCGAATATTTTACCAAAGTCCATATGTACTAAGTTAAACGTTCAACCACAGAAATCCGTTGTGCGCATAGTTCAGCTAGATTGGTCGCAAGTCGAAGTGATTGGAAAACTAAATCAAGTAACCATAAGGCTGTCATCCAACCCAAAGGTATGTCAAGTTATTGACATTTTAGTTGTTGATATTCCAGAATTTTATGGCTTAATTCTTAGCAGTGATTGGTCAGAAAAACTTCATGGATACTTCGTAACTGACTGGTCGCACATGTGGCTACCTTACAACGGTAAACCAAATCAAATAAAATTTGAACGAGAACTA
Organism: Pinus taeda; assembly: GCA_000404065.3. Lineage (NCBI taxonomy): Eukaryota > Viridiplantae > Streptophyta > Pinopsida > Pinales > Pinaceae > Pinus > Pinus taeda. The sequence continues at coordinate 1,719 of APFE031597235.1, forward strand.
CATCAGAAATACATAGTAACGGAATTAGAAGGGGAAAATGAACCAGTAGCATATAACAATAGAATTATTGGAAATTACTCAGTGGATTCTTTCCTCGACAATTTTAATGCTCATACGTCACCTTATTTAGAACATTTTGTTTTATCCCAAGTCAATTTTTTTCTCAAACAGATAGTTCAAAATGTATCAATTTTTTAGATAGTCCTATAAATAAATCTTTGTTTTGGAAATTATTTTTTGATGGTTCTAAATCTAACGAAGGAGCAGGAGCAGGATGCGTGCTAATTAGTCCAGAAGGAGATAAAATTATGTTAACATGCAGACTCGAATTTTATTGCACTAACAATACAACATAATATGAGGCTTTAGTCCAAAGATTGTACAAAGCAATCGGGTTAGACATCAAGTACCTCCAAGTTTTCGGAGACTCTGAAATTGTAGTCAGACAGGTACGTAATACTATACACTACTTATCAGGTCATTTAAAACATTATCAAGCTTTAGTTCAAAATCTGACTGAGCATTTTATAGCATTTAATATTTCATCAATTCCCAGACTCCAAAATGCGAGTGCGAACCTTTTAGCCAATGTAGCTTCTAAGCTCATTCCTTTAGAAGATTTTAGTCCAGATAGATTCTCAATAGAATTAATCTTTAGACCTTCTATTCCTGATAACATCACAAATTGGAGAATATTCAATGGCGATCCTGATATCGTGAATTTCCTCACATCTGAAGGATCCTATTCCAATCAAAAAATTGACGAAGACCAACATGATCGACAATTGCAACAAGATAGCACTAATAATGCTATACCTAAGTCGTTGGTCAAATTAGAAGACCTGTACGATTTGAAAGATCGGTTTAAAAGGTCTACCAATTCAAAACTCCAAAGTTCAACTTTGGATTATGAATTAGTAAACCTAGGACCGATGCCAAACCACAAAACATTAATATAGGCCTCGGCCTAGCCCCTAAAGAAAAATCAACATATATTCATCTTTTGAGACAATATAAAAACATTTTTGCTTGGAACTATGATGAACTCAAAACATACGACACTTCCATCATCCAGCATACTATTCCAATGATCGATAATGAAAAACCTATCCAACAAAAATTGAGAAAGGTCCATCCCAATTTAGAAAATCAGATAAAGACTGAACTCAATAAGTTATTGAAAGCCAAAATAATCTTTCCTGCCAGACATTCTAAATGGGTTTCCAATATGGTACCTGTTAAAAAGAAAAACAGAGATATTAGAATTTGCATTGACTTTTGAAACCTTAACAAGGCTTGCCAAAAATATAACTTTCCTTTACCACCTATGGAACAAATATTGCAGGCAGTGGCGGGCTCAGAATTAATGTCTTTCTTGGATGGATTTTCAGGATACAATCAAGTGTTGGTACATCCTGATGATCAATTAAAAACCACATTCAGAACTAAATGGTGCACATACGCATATCGAAAGATGCCATTTGGTTTTATTAATGCTGGTGCCACATTTCAGAGAGCCATGGACATCACATTCAAAGGTTTAGTCAATAAATTTGTAGTAATTTATTTGGATGATATAACCGTATATTCCAAGAAACGAAGCAACCATCTTAGAGATTTAAAACAAATCTTCCAACGTTGTTTAAGGTATGGAATTTCACTTAACCCGAAAAAATCTTTTTTCACATTAAGTGAAGGGAAACTTCTAGGATTCATAGTGTCAAAATATGGAATTAACATCGATTCCGACAGAATTAAAGAAATTGTTGAAATATCCCTACCTCACAACAAAAAATCCATGCAATCTTTCCTTGGTCAGATCAACTTTGTAAAGAGATTTGTTCCAGATTTTTCAAGAATCCTGTCTCCTTTACAAGCCATGATAAAAAAGAACTCAAATTTTAAATGGGGCCAAGATGAACACGAAGCATTCAACCTAATCAAACAAGCTATTATTAATGCTCCATCTTTAGCAACTCCAAATTTTTCAGAGCCTTTTGTTTTATATACATTTGCCTCAGATAGGTCATATGCTGTGATACTCACTCAAGCGAATCAAGAAAAGGCGGAAGCCCCAATTGCTTTTTTCAGTTCAAATTTACAGGGTGCTGAATTAAATTATTCAGATGTGGAGAAACAGGCTTATGTTGTTTTCAAAGCAATCAAATATTTCAGACCTTTTCTACTCAAAACCCGTACTAAAATTATAGTACTGTTTCCAGCGGTAAGGAATCTTCTAGTACAGAAGGATGTGGGTGAGAAAAGGGCCAATTGGGTTATTGCCTTACAAGAATATGACATAGAAATCAAACCAACAAACATTGTAAAAGGTCAAGGCTTTTGCAAAATGGTGGCTGGAGCGTCGCAAATTTCTGAAAATCCATCTGCAGAGGTACAAATGTGTGAGGTAAGCCTAAACGATGTTGAGTCATTATACGCCGATATCATTTATTATCTTAAGAACGGATATGCTCCTTCACACCTCGACCATACTAGGAAAAGAGCTCTAAGGTTGAAAGCTAAACAATATCAGCTCATAAATGATATTCTTTTTAGAATAAATTATGATTGTGTTCTCCTTAGATGTCTTGAGAAATCTGAAGCTGAAAAAGTTTTGCAGGAACTGCACGATGGGCCAGCAGGCGGACACTATGTTGGAGATGCTACTGCGCATAAAATCTTGCGCGCAGGCTATTACTGGCCCACATTATTCAAAGACTTGCACAATTACGTGAGGAAATGTCAAGTCTGCCAAACTACTGCTGGGAGACAAAAGAAGCCATCCTTGCCACTACAGCCAGTTAACATTGAGCAACCTTTCAGTCAATGGGGGTTGGACATAATAGGTGAGATCGTTCCTCACTCTTCTATGCAGCATAGATATATCCTTATAGCAACAGATTATTTTACTAAGTGGGTAGAAGCAGTTCCACTCAAGATGGCTAATGCTGAAAATATCATTGAGTTCATAGATCAATTTATAATCACCAGGTTTGGATTGCCTTCCACTTTAATGTTTGACAATGCATCATACTTTTCTGGAAATGCAATGACTGAATTTGCACTTAAAAGAGGATTCAAACTTAAATATTCGGTCAATTATTACCCACAAGGCAATGGGTTAGCTGATTCTACAAATAAAAACCTAATCAGGATTATCAAAAGAACAGTTGACCAAAATCATAAAAATTGGCATAAATCTTTAATATATGCTTTGTGGGCAGACCAAATAACGCAAAAAACTTCCATCGACACTTCTCCCTTTAATTTAGTTTATGGGAAAGAATTGGTTCTTCCGACTCATTTAGCAATTCCCTCTTTGTCTCTAGTTAAATACATTGATGAAGTACCAACTTCTTCCCTACATCTAAGACAAATGGAAATAATCAAATTGGAAGAACAACGAGAACAGGCTAAGAAAACCCATGCTCATCATCAAGCACTAGTAAAATCCTCTTTTGATTCAAACATAATGACCAGAAAAGATTTTCAGATAGGAGATTTAGTTTTAAAATGGGACAAGGCTCATGAAGAGAAAGGGAAACATACAAAATTTCAAAGAATGTGGCTTGGTCCTTTTCAAATTATAGAAGTCATAGGTCTATCAATGTTTATGTTACAGAATTCAGCAGGTAAAAGAGACTATTTTCTTGTTAACGCACAAATTCTCAAGAAATATTTTCCATAGAAGATCATTCTTCTATTTTGTAGAGTAATTGTTTTTCTTTTCATAATAAAACCAGTTGTGAATGGTTACATTAGGCATTTACGAATAAGATACCAATTCTCTTTCAGATTTTGTTTTTTCGCTTGTATAAATAGTAAATCTTTTGGAAAATTGATCTTTATTATTGAAAGATATATTTAAAGACTCTAACCTAGATATGATACTAGTTTCAACTTCATAAAGTTTGATGAAAACAACCTTTAGTGAAGAAATTGTTTTATATCAGTGCGATGAAAGGTATCAATAACAAAATAAAGATTCTCTGTAGAACAACTATTTCCAAAAACTCTACTATTGTCGTCCAGAGCTATCTTAAGGAAACAATGACTTCTTCCCTGCTAAGGAAATCACAACTTTCAGAGGAACAATCCAAGGATACACTTCATCTTGAAGAATGAGAGGTCTCATCATGAGCCGGCTTATCATAATCATAGATATTATAACTTGCTGACTTTGCCAAATACTACATACCACAACAGGGCAAAGACTCAAGATTGTTGCAATCAAAAGGCAAGGGGTCTCATCACGAGCCAGCTTGTTCAGCAAAGTTATAAATCAAGTGAATGACTGTCTCATAAATTGGCTATCAAACCAAGACATTGTTCTTTAAAGAGTAAAAGAAAATCAAAGCAATAAGTGCAGATATGGATTCTTCTTTGAGAGTTGTAGGTTGCTTTAAGTAGGATACAGGATCATTGCTGGGTAAAAGGTAACCTTGTCGAGGCTATAAACGCCTACTGGTAGCAAAGGCTCTACCTACGACAAATGAGCATATTTAAAACTGGTTTATAGAGAAGACTTTGTTTTACCTTTACAAACCAAGTAATGACTGATGTAAATACAAGGACTAGTTGGAGGAAGAAAATAATCAAAGTCAAAAATAGTTGAAAGAAAATGTCATTGATAGGTTAGAGCATAATGTACTTTATCTTTCCATAATAAAGTTTAACTTTCTAAAAAATTTCTGTTTTGGAAGTTTAGAAAATTCAATAGAAAAACAGAGATAATTGGTTCTTCCAAGTGAATCGCCAATTGTTGTGGCCACCAACAACCCCCCTCTTTATATAGTGTTATTGCTAATACTAAATAAGTGGGGACCCTTAGTCAAAAATTTAAAAAAAATCACTTAGTGCTTATACTTCCTTTTGGATAAAGCTTATCATCATGGACTTAGTAAAATACCTTTGAAAAATCTAAAAAGCTTAAGTTTCATGATAAAGGAAGTAAAGTCACTCCTTAAGAAATATCACATCGCGCAAAAAAATGATAGGATGCCTTCTTATGAGCTAAAAAATGCTAGATTGTGACGCGAAACTCCATCGCATCGCATGCATCAACGAGCACTCACATTGGAAAACCTCAAAATCACCAATATGCGATATCGCATATCACAAAAGCACATAAAATACACATAACGATTAAATGATCTTGCGATCTTGCAATGCAGCGATAATACGATGCTGCGATGCAAACCGCATAATTATTCCATCGTAGATTTTCCTGGCTCAATATTCAAGAAAAAGCTTTTTCCATAAACCAAGAATTGGTCATGCGTTTTAATGAGAATAAACGAGTTATATGTCAGTTGTTAATAAAATATGGTTTTGTGTTTATCAAGGAGCCAGTTCATGTAAGGTGGCGTGTTTTTTCATATCTTTGGCATTTAAAGCTTTCCTGTCATTATTTTTAGCATTATTTTCACCTCATTTGTAAACTGCAGGAACGAAGAACAAAAGATTATACAAGACAGTATGCAAGATACTATGAGGAAGAAAGGCAGGAATCCAATTTCCATCTGGGAAGGCACACCTAATCTGCTTGGGAAAAAGAATCCTAAGGTAATGGGATTTGCAGCTACTACAGGCCCATCAAGGTTGGCTGAAACATCAGCTACAGAGTTAGCTCATTCATTCCTGCATTGGAAAGCAGCAAGGCCCCAAATTCTCACATACATGGACAGTGTTGATGACAGAGATGAAAAGTTTAAGACTTAGGTCAAGATCTTACGGAATCATTATCTTCACAAAATTTGAGCTTTATATCTCCCAAAAGGCGCAAAAGGCGAAAAATGCATCAAGGAAGCCCGAATCAAGAAACAGAGGCAGTTTCCAATGCACGATTAGCGCCTAGCGCTAATCGCGCATCGCTGAGAAAATTGCTCAAAAAGGAAAGCTTCCAATTGCTCAGTTATCTAAAATCCCCAAAAAATTGCAAGAGGCCACGCTAGAAACAGAAAGCTAAAGAAAAGGCAGAAGCAATTCTAGGGTTAATCAAGTTAAATTGGGAATAACACTGGGCACACATGGTAAAGTCACATAGTTAGTAGATGATTCCCAAATACGTCATCGATTCTGCTAGAAAGATGGCGCCAGATATTGCTAATTCCATTTCACAACACAATTATAAGCTGAAGTCGATCAACCGACTCTTCTCAGGCAATGTTGAATGCTTGCGATATTAAGGAGCAAATACATAAATAGTTAGATGTTATATTTAATTTTAGAAATAGTTTTATTTTATGTTTGCTTAGAAAAAGGACGGTCATTTAAACCGCATTCTGAATTTTTGTAATGAGTTATTTTTAGTTTTAATTAGTATTTAAACCCTTCTCATGCATTTAGAGAAGGGTCCAGAAATTTGTCAAAAACTTGTCCTCAGAACATGCACTTTTGCACCCTCTGAGGAGGTTTTGATGAATGAATGGAACATGATTTGTTAATGTTTGAATTTAATATCTGCTACTGATGTTGCACTTATGTACTCTTAGTGGATGTTAGATCAAGGAGAGATAAATCATTGTCGCTTGAAGCTCAGGAGTAGGACTAGTTATAAATGGTACTTTTATCTCTTAACCATTTCTGCTTATGTGTTAAAGTGATATTCAGTTTTAGTTGTTTATATATTAATGCGTGAATGCCTGAGTTATCATTTGGCACTTTTGTACGGTGATAGCTATTTATTTATGTTTAATGTATGAATAGCTCATTTTGCGATATGTTCTTCACAATTGTTTTGTCTAACTTTTTATACGAAGTGGTTCATTTTTATTGAATTCTTTTCTCATAATAGTTGAATGATCTTTATTACCAGTTGTTATTTGAAATTTTTTTTAGATCGCATAATAGAAGAATTACACCTTGGGTTAGTATAGACTTAGATGTTTTCTGCTTATTAGAATACAATAGCATAGCACTAGATTAAATTTAGAATTAGAACATCTTAATTAGGAATCATTAGATCAGAAACATCAAATTCTACACACACACACTCACAAATTGGGAAACTGGTCCCATATCCCTAGTCGGACCCGCTATACCAAACGGATAAGGAGCTACCAACCAAGGTCCAGATCGAGCGTGTATCCCCCTTGTTGTAGACCCGATTTTCGGGGCTTCAACAGGTACCTCAAGGATCGTGCCCCTCCTCCTTGGGACGATCACTCTATATCGCGCCACCTCCTACCTGGAGGTATGGCTGCATGTGATCCCTTAACCCACCTGGCTCGAAGTTTCCCCCAACTGGAGGTCTCTACATGAGTAGATGTCTCTACGTGATCTCCACTCAGCTCCCCCTGTTGTGGCTGCTCCCCAACCCCCTCTGCTGCAACAATCATGGCTCCTCCACAATCGTCTGAGACTTCTTCTGGCTCTGCATGGTGAGAGGTAATATACCCTCCCTCTCAACCACCAAGTCTCCATCAGTTGCCTTGCTGCTCAAGGCTTTGCATGCATCTTGAACCTCAAGAGCATACAGGGTCTTGACCCGTGAACCAATCTGCTTCACCTGTCTAGTGATGATGTGTCTAAGGAAAACCTTTCCGTCTCTGAAGACTACATCATAGCCTCCGTCTTCCAGCATCGCGATTGACACCAAGTTTCTCTTCAGTCCTGGTACATACTTGACATCGGTCAAGGTAATTCGAGATCCATGCTCCCTCTGAAAAATAACCGTGCCTACACTTGAGACACTATTCTCCTCATCATTACCCAATGCTATGAGTATATGGAGATCTTTCTCCTCCAAAGTACTGAACAAACTTTTGTTGCCGAACATGTGGAAAAAATCTCCACTATCAAGAAACCAACCACTTCCCATCATGGATGAAACCATGCATGCGAAGAGTGTGAAATCCAACTCAAACTGTGAAGCAAGTGCCTCACCTTCAGATCCTTCCCCGAATCCCTTCTTGGACTTCTTCTTTGGGCAATTAGTAGCTTAATGGCCCAAATCATGACAACGAAAGCATCTCACCTTTGATTTGTCAACCTTCTTCCCATCATTGGAAGAACTGGATTCGGAAAGAGAAACCTTCCCCTTCCTCTTCTTCACCTTACTTGCTAAGGCACAATTCTCCTCATCATGCATAGATGAAGAACTGTCTCTGGTGCGCCATCTAATCTCCTCTTGCACAAGATCCGACCAAAGTCTCTCCCATCCTGGCAATTTCTCCCTTCCATTCATCGAGTCCTGGTAGCTATGCCAACTCTTAGGAAGGCCAAGGAGAGCTAGACTCACCATATCCTCATCATCGATAGTCACCTCCACACTTCCCAGCTCATCCTGACATTGGGTGAACTTCATGAGATACTGGGGCATACTGTCTCCATTCTCACACTTAATGTTTCTGAGTTTTATCCTTGAGCGCCATTCCACCAGCTCAAAACTCAACCGCTTCTAATTTAATATTCGTGAGAAAAAGGTATTTCTCGTACAGAGATCAACTGTATGGGCATTCACCGGATATCTCAACTTCCAAAAGAAGCATGAATCCAAAGGCTACCTGGCCTGATTACAGACTCTGCCTAAAGAAATAAAATGTAAACACTTTCTGAATAATAGATCCGATGATCAATCCTCGCTTTGATATCCTATAGAACTTTTTCTACAAATCAACCAGCTCTGATACCATGTATATGACACATATTCACAAAGATTATCCCGATTATACACTATTGTGTAATACATGCATAATACATAACCTCCTCTACGTTGATCATCAATTTACAGAAGCAGAAACAATAACATTCGCACATAGAAGCATCAATCACACATATCAACACAGTATTTTCTCGGGGAAAGCATCTTGCTAAAAACCCCAACTATCTGTATATTATATTGATTGAAAACATGTAACAATACATAATACAATACTCCTCACAAGTACTCAGTACTATCTCCACCTGTTACACACAATACAACTCAGATCTGATCTCCAAATCTCCTCCACTGCTTGCTTGCCTCCACTGCACAATACATGCATGAGAATGAATGAATCCAAACTCGTTCCAAGTTCTATTTACCTTGGAAAATCACTCACACTGGAAATCACATGAGCACAGGCTATATCACTAGGCATCTACTGCGCAATTCTCATGGGTATACTCAATCCATTGATTGTGCAAGATCTCATGCACAACTAATAGTCACAACTCACCCTTTCACTTACCTCTAACACTTGTCTCCACTAAACTGTCCATGCACTGAGTTAACTGATGTATTCTTCAGTTGCATTATGAGTTAATAATTAGTGAATTAATTAATAACTAATTCACACAACTCATCACTTAGTCTATTGGCCAGTTAGACTAAATACAACTAGTTCAACTAAGTTAAACTAAACACAACTCGATCAACTCCACAAAACTCAATCACTGAAGTGCTAACTGAATTCCTCCATGCAATAGCTCAAGCAACCCATACGAAACACGTATTTCCTTCTGGAAGTTGCATGTGCCACATCTGTAGCTCCAACTGAAGTGCTCCAAGAGAATAAGATAAAGTTTAGAGTCCAAATATTACTAAGGGCTAATAATATTTGACTATTTCTATTTTTACCTGACAGCCTAAAAATAGACTCTGATCACACCACTGTGATCCAAAAAATATAAGTCCATCTATTTTTGCCAACATGACCAATCATCCATTAAAAACATCTTGCAACTCATAGACCATGATCCATATGTCTAAAAATAGACTTTGCGCCAAAACTTGCCTGTGGGACCATTTAGTGAAGGCGACTCCTTTCCACTAAGCTCCATCATCTTGTTGCATTCTCAACAAGCATTTCTTGTTGCACACTTTTCAACAAATGAAGTGAGTAGGAATGGAGTGCACAGACTCTCCTTACTGAAACTCGACCTCTGAGGGTCATAGTAGTATGACAGCCCTATGCCAAGGAGTTTGCTTGAACCTCTCAGGCCTTCAATGTAGTACACAGACTCTCTAACTCTCTCTGGCTCTGTCTGGCTCGATACTGCCTTCAGGTCAGCTCGACTTATACTCTCTGTTCTTTGATATTAGCTTTTTGTGTCTCTGTGTGTTGCCCCCTTCTCTGCTTCTGTCAGTTCATGGTTTTAAAGCCAGTTTGTTCTTTGACTGCTCGTTTCCGCTTCCCGGCCTTTTGGTTTCCTTTCCTCTGTCTTTTTGAATTCCTCTGCTCTATGTCATCATCACTAGGTAACGCCTCACAAGGAGATGGCCACCTATTTGCTATCGAACTGGGTGTTAGATTCCCTGAATCATATTTGAATGGTCGTTAAATCTTTTTGCTTCAAGATCGCCCGCGAACACGAATTGTTTTCCAACTCATCATCCACATTAGACTTCAAATCCCCCGTCATCTTGCTTTTTGACCTATCAAATCTGGTCAGTCATTGGGACGTATCTCTGCTGTCGATCTGGACCCCCCAGATCCTACATTCGTCCTTCACATCAGGGGGACAAGTCGCACGATGTTTACTTGTCTGATGTGAGCGTTTTCTCTCTCTTTCACCGGACACATGTCACTCGATGTGTGGCATTGAGCGGGGCTTAGTCAAAATTGCTTACTGCCCTAAAGGCTTCTGATATCCTGCTAGTTTTGGGGAATCCTGCGCTACGAAAGCGAAACAGTTACTTTTCCGAATTTTATAGCGTTTTCGGGTCTGGGCGCTTCAGGGATTTCCTTCCCTGAGGGGGATGCCCTGCGATACACTAGCGCTAATCGTGTATTAGAATCCACCTCTGTTTCTTGATCTAGCCTTCGGTTTTTCCAATTTGGTGCCATTGCGCTTTACCATGGGCCAACGGTGTACGCGGTTGACCGAGGGTCCTCATTTCTCTGCTCTTGCCACAACTGCAATTGTTATGAGGATTCCTTCTGATAGCTTTGGCTTTTCTAAGACTTGAATCTTTTAGCATAATTTAAAACAATGATGAAAACTTAGAGAGTTTTTAGGACCCAATTCGGATCGCGGCCTTCCCACTGAAAAAGGTTTTGGACCACCAAAAGCTGGTTTTCTTTTAAGCATCAATCAAGTGAGGGTATTGCTTCCTCGCTTGCTCAATTTCTATCCATTTCGCACTGCTTGACTTTGAACCTTTGAGTCCAACCCTGAGGTACTCAACATCCCCTCTGCATGTTTTTCTTACCTTCATGTCCAGAACTGTATCTTTCTGCAACTCATTAAGATATTCAGGTAACAGATCATCAATAGAAGGCAATTGACTCTACTCTTTGGGATCTTCAATTAATGACGGTTCAAATAGTCTCAAACTGTCTGAATTAACAACTGAGTAGATGTTCATGTAAGCTAGTAGATCAAGGCGAAAATCATTCTCACCAATTTTCTCAAGTATCTTGAAAGGTCCATAACTTATTGGCTTTAGCTTCTTTCCTTCACCTTGCATTCTGTCTTTGCTGATATATAGCCAGACTTGGTCACCAACTTGGAAACTATGCTCCATCTGATGCTTGTCATGCCTTGCCTTGTACTTGGCTTGGCTC
>APFE031597235.1:14344-61969 GCA_000404065.3 Pinus taeda
ATACAAGAGTTGGTCCTTAATATGATAATCCAATTCTTCTACTCGTTTGCCTTGACTTAAAGTTGCATATACATCTTTAAAATCTATATCTTGAGCATATTGTTCAATGCAGCTCTCGTGCAATACTGAATTATGCTTAAGTATAGTAGATGCATTTATAATTGGTCTAGATAACATATCTGCAGCTTTAATGTGTATGCCCTTTTTATATCTGATGACTAAATGAAAATGTTTTATAAAACCCATCCATCTATAGTGTCTTGATTGTTGCAACTTAGTTTGGGAGTGTAGATATTGAAGTGGTTGACGATCAATATGTATAACTGTCTCTTTGCCCATTAAGTAATGTTTCCACTTTTTCACACTCTGTACTAATGCATACAATTCTTTATCATATGTGGGATAGTTAATTACTGCAGAATTAAATGTCTCAGAATGATAATGTATGGGTTTACTGTGCTGCATCAACACTACTCCCATGGCATAGCCACTGGCATCTATTTCAATCTCAAATGGTCTTTGAAGATTGGGCGGTGCTAGTATTGGTGTTGTACTAATCTTTTCTTTCAAGGTGTTGAAGGCTTTCTACTGTTTGCCTCCCTACTGAAACACCTTGTTCAATCCTATTAAAGCATGTAAGGTAGTTGCAATTAAGGAAAAGTTAGAAATAAACTTTCTCCAATATTGTGCTGCTCCTAAGAAGCTTCTAACTTCTGTAGCATATTTGGGTTTAGGCCAGTTTACAATGACTGCAACCTTAGAGGGATCTATCTTCAATTCACCACTCCCTACTATATGTCCCAAATAATTCAAAGACATTTTGCCAAATTCACATTTTGAGAGTTTAACATAAAGCTTTTCTCTTTTCAAAACATCTAGCGTCTGATTAACATGCTTTAAATGTTTTTCCCACATTTTGCTAAATATAAGAATGTCATCCAAATATACAATAACAATATCATCAAGAAAAGGCCTGAGTACATCATTCATTACTCTCATGAAAGTAGTAGGAGCATTAGTTAAGCCAAAAGGCATAACCAGCCACTCATATAATCCCTGCTTTGTTTTGAAAGCAGTCTTCCATGGATCTTGCTCTGCAACTCTGGCCTGATGATAGCCACCATGAAAGTCTAACTTGGAAAAATAAACAGCTTCTTTCAACTGATCTAATAGATCATCTATGCGAGGAAGGGGATAATGATTTTTTATCGTTATCTTATTCAGTGCTCGGTAATCAATGCACATTCTCCACCAGCCATCTTTCTTTTTCACCAAAACAATTGGAGATCCACATGGTGATGTGCTAGGTCTGATGAACCCCTTCTCGAGCAGCTTCTATACTTGCTTCTTGATTTTTGCATTCTCTAAAGTGGACAATCTGTACATTTCGATGTTAGGAAATGGAGCATCTTGCTACAAATTAATATCATGCACTATTTCCTTTTTGGGTGGCAGACCTTTAGGTTCTTGAAACAATACATCATATTCTGAAACAACTTTTTCTAAATCATCTTGCTATTTAGCATCACAACCCTCAAATACATTGGTTTTATCAGGTTTATTTTCCTTTACAACCATCAGTGATTTTTTTTTGCATGAATTTACAATTCATTTCATCTACCCTGAGTTTATGAGAGTATAATTATTCTTGAGCTTATGAGCTCTTACAATATATTCGATTCCATATTTAACGAGTAGATACTTGTTCTCAACTCTATAGAAAATAGCTTTTCTATCATACAAGTAAGGACTTCCTAAAACAATTCCACATATATCCAAAGGAACTATATCTAACTCAACCTCATCTACAAATGCTGACGCAAAAGAAAACTTAAGTTTACATTGTCTAGTCACTTGTAGATTTGCTTTATCACATAGCCAACCTAATGGATATGGTTTCTTGTGAGGTGTGGTTAGTAATCCAACTTCTTTACAATTGCTTCAAAGATTAAATTTTCTTGCGATCCACTATCAAATAAAGTATCAATCTTTTGATGATTGGAAATAACTCAAATACGAAAAAGCTCACGTCTTTTTCTCTCATTTTCTTCATTATCAGTAGATTGTGCAGAATTACTAGTAGATGCTTTAGAATTTTTACCTTTTATACCTGTGGCTGCGATTGTTGCTTCATCTCCTGAGTCTGACCCCAAATCCTTTTGAATAGTTGCAGCACTCCGCTTCTTCTTGCCCTCAAACTTCTTAGGTTTTAGCTCTGGATGCAGAATCCAGCAGTGTTCATCATCATGCCCATCCTTCTTCCAATGAGTGCATGAGGACTTGCTCTTCTGTACAGTGTTTGTCTTCCTCTCTTTCCATTTATTTTTTCTTTTCTCCTTATTTTTGCTTGTAGTGGGTTGGGATGATCCCCCAACTTCTGGGTTCCCATTCTTACCTCTGGCTTCTATATGCGTAGCCTAAACGGATACCTCATCTATGCTAGTGGGATTAAACATGAGGATAGTGTGCTTCATGTAGTTGTGTAGACCACCTATATACTTCAACAGAGTCTCAGGTGAGTCTAAAGAAATTCCTAGAATCAAAGCTCTTTTCCTAAATTCTTGGGTGTAACCTTGTACACTTTGCCTTTTTAGTTGTCGAAGAGTTTGCCAATTCATCATGGCTTGCTGCATGTAGGCTAGTGGATAGATTTTTTTTTTAATTTCAAAAACAAATTCACTCCAGACAGAAGGAATCCTACCATGTTTCTTCATGTCAGCTTGTGTCCTGCCTTTCCACCATACCAAGGCAGTGCCTCCTAGGCGTAGGCTAGCCAGAAGAATCTTACTCTTGTCTGAGTCAATGCTCTGCACTCTGCAATAAACATCAATCTGTCTAATCCAACTATCCAGCTTCTCTGCATTGAACTCTCCATCATATATTGGTAAATCAAATTTAACATCTAATTTAATCAAAGATGTCTTCTTTTTATTTTCAGGGCTATTAGGAGGCATGAGAAATTTTTCTTCTTTCCCTTTGCCTTTAGAGTGGTCATGGAGGAGATATTCTTCTACTCCTTTGTCTTGTTTGGAGCTCGATGAATATTCATCTCTATGTTTCTTAAAGTCCCTATACATTTCCTCCACCATGGATCTCAGGGCCATAAAACCACCCATGAATTGGGGTTCTAATTCCAAGGGATTTTCTTCTAACATTTTCCCCTTAGAATAGACTCTTCCAATTTCAGGTTAGTTTCAGCCAATTCTCCTTCTCCTAATTTAAGCTTTGATCTAGTTAGCACTCAACAACAAAATCCAGCACAAGCTTGTCTAACCTTAGTAACCCTAAGCTCTGATACCACTTGATCTAGAATTTATCCAAGGCAAAGAATGAAATGTATTACAGACTCATGTGCATGGATGTGCCTATGTTACTTATACAACGGATCAATAAGATTGCTAGAATTTATAGACACTGAGGCAATAAGAGAAAACATAACAGTCAAATATGTAAACAAAACAAGTTTAATAAGGAATTCGCCCAATGATCCCGGGCTACGTCTCCTATTCCAACCTTTCAGTGGTGGCCTTTCTATTATGTTTTCAAGCAGAGTTTATACAACAGTGAGCTCGATTCAAGACTCAATAAACAGAATGAAGTTAGTAGGAATGGAGTGCACAGACTCTCCTTACTAAAACTTGACCTCTGAGGGTCATAGTAGTATGACAGGCCTATGCCGCGGAGTTTGCTTGAACCTCTCAAAACCTTTAATGGAGTACACGGACTCTCTGACTCTCTCTAGCTCTATCTAGGTCGATGTTGCCTTCAGGTCAGCTCGGGTTCTACTCTCTGTTCTCTGCTATTAGCTTTCTGCGTCTTTGTGTGTTGCCCCCCTCTCTGCTTCTGTCAGTTCATGGCTTTAAATCCAGTATGTTCTTTGATTTCTTGCTTCTGCTTCCCGGCCTTCTGGTTTCCTTTCCTTTGTCCGTTCGAATTCCTCTGCTCTACGTCATCATCATTGGGTAACACCTCACAGGTAGGTGGCCACCTATTTGCTAACGAACTGGGTGTCAGATTCCTTGAATCATATTCGAATGGCCATTAAATCTGTTTGCTTCAAGATCACCCGCGAACATGAATTGTTTGCCAACTCATCTTCGACGTCGGACTTCAAATCCCCTGTCATCTTGCTTTTTGACCTGTCAAATCCAGTCAGTCATCGGGACGTATCTCCATCATCGATCTGGATCCCCTAGATCCTATGGTCGTCCTTCATATCGGGTGAACAAGTCGCACGACGTTTACCCATCCGATGAGGGCGGTTTTCTCTCTCTTCCGCCGGACACGTGTCACTCGATGTGTGGCATCAGGTGGGACTCAGTCAAAACTGCTTACCGCTTCGAAGCCTTCTGTTATCCTACCGATTTTGGGGAATCCCACACTACAGAACCGAAACATTTACTTTTCCGAATTTTATAGCATTTTCAGGTCTAGGTGCTTCGGGGCTTTCCTTCACTGAGGGGGGACACCCTGCGATACGCGATTAGCGCTTAGCGCCAATCGCGTATCAGAATCGACCTCTGTTTCTTTATTTGGCCTCCGGTTTTGCCAGTTTGGTGCCATTGCGCTTACCGTGGGCCAATGGTCTACACGCTCGCCAATCACATATCAGAATCTACCTCTGTTTCTTGATCTGGCCTCTGGTTTTGCCAGTTTGGTGCCATTGCGCTTACCATGGGCCAATGGTCTGCAGGCTCGACCGAGGGTCCTCGTTGCTTCGCTCTGGCCACAACTGCAATTGTTATGAGGATTCCTTCTGATAGCTTTGGCTTTTCTAAGACTTGAATCTTTTAGCATAATTTGAAACAGTCATGAAAACTTAGAGAGTTTTTAGGATCCAATTCGGATCATTATGCATTACTTTCACCGTTAAACATGGGAAGATCAAATTTGACATCTAATTTAAAGAGATTTTCTTAGATGCATCCCTTGAATTTCTATGATGATGGTGTTGAGAGGAAGAAGAACTTTCACTCTTGGAAGGAGAAGGAGGGGGTTCTTCTCCACCATTTCCATGCACTGAACCTTATTCTTCTGGATTTCTCTCTTCTACTTTCTCCAGCCTTGAAAGTAACTGACCGACATTCTCTGCCATTGTATAGAAGGTTTTACGGAAATTGCGCTCCTCTTTATGACGAACCTCTTCATCTACCATGTTTCTCCTTCGATGTGCACGCCCTGCTTCGGCATCAAAAGACTTTAGTTTCCCTTCACCTCTTCAAATCCTATTCCTTGTTAGCATACAAACATGCAATTCACATCGAAAACAAAAGACTTGCTTTGATACCACTCGATCCAAAATCTTTTGCTTATAGATGTGTTAAAGAATTACATGCATAAATTGTAGCTTAACATAAAAAACTCAATGTGCACATGAGAAAAGAGGAGAAACACATCAAGCATGAAAGAAGACAACAAGACTTGATAACAGAGTTCATCCGACTTGGACTATGTCTCCGGGCCCTGCTCGATCAATAGGGAGGCCTTCATTCATTAAGTGGCATGAGAAAAAAGAGTACAAGCATCAGTTACAAAAAAGGAGTTTTATATCTCCATACTAAAAAATGGCCGAAAAATGCAAAACTCTGATGGAGAAACGGACAATGCCATTGTGTTCGTGGCATCGAGAAGTGTTGAAACCATATGAAATTTGTCAAATTCTGACAAAGTGAAAATTCAGCCCTCCTGCAAAATTATGCCTCGAATTGCATGCTATTCCTCCTCTGCCTAGGCGCACTGACAAACTATGTTTAAGTATAAACTGGGTGGCGGATTTCTCAATGACGCTATTCTGGTGCGTTGGCTGGAGATATGTTTAATAGGGAGGAGGTTGGGCGGTCAAACCCTGCCTCCTCCTTTTTTATATATCGATTTTTTTTCGGTTTCAACAAACCCTTTAATTAAGTTATGGGTTGGGTCAGGCCCGCCCATCGTACCCACCTCCCACCGGTCGTCATAGATTGGTGCGCTATGCATTTCCTTTGGAGTGTGGTTGGGTCCATGCCCCAAGGGTCGGCCCACCACCCGTTTCATATAACGGTGCCATGTTTCATGGTTCCATGGGATGGTTGTGGGGTGGCAGGGTCATGGCCACCCACCCCAGTTTGTTTTATTGCTACATTACGTGGGTTGTTGGGAGGGGCAAGGGGTCATGGCCCACCCCTCCATATTTAACATTGCAGTTACGTTTTTGAATATTTTTTTATTTAAATCAAACAAATTGCGCGTTTTTAAAAATTTGGTTTTGGACCAAAGGACTCTTTTTAAAGAGGAAACAATTTTGCCCAAAATCTGGCCGGAGTTGGCCGGATTCCGTCTGCTGGAAAAAGTCCAAATTGCCCCTTCATTAATCCTACCCAATCATCAAAAAGTCAACCCAACTTTGACTGCCTCTATCTCCTTCATCTAGACTCAGATTGGAGTGACGTTCGCACCATTGGAATCAGGGCGACAAGCACTTCGATCTTATGTCAAGTTCATCGTCTTTCCACCACTTTGAATTTTGAGCTTTTTCCATGCCACTGTGTCTAGAGATCCACCTGGATCACAAATCAAGGACAAATCAAAGGTTGAATATCAGAGGAACAAGACTAAATTTCTTGAGTGCAGACGCAGGATGAATTTATGCCCTACTAGACTTAATCAAATAGACTTTAGTGGGTAGACTTCTGACTCAATTAAGAGGCAATTGGACTAGGTTTTACCAAGACCACTTTGTTGATCAGTTTGACCTTGTGTATGACTAGAAGATCTAGGTGTGTCTCTTGCTGAAATCGAAAATTTCTCTAAGGAAAAGGTTGAGGGGTTCCCCCCATGTGGGTTTTCCTAGGGTAAATGTTTGTGTTCTTGTATGAATGTCTCTATATAATCGTACTGGAATTTTGTTTTAATATTGATATCCTATGAGTAATTTCTTTATGATGAATAAGAATGCAAGAAAAGATTAATCTAAGAGAAATTATAATAAGTAATTATCGGTTTAGAGGATACTTGAAAAATCAACATCTCACGTGTGAGTTCACCAACCTTCTCCCTTCTTTGTTGTTTTATATGACCCAAAACTTGATTAATTATACTAATACTACATTCTACCATCTACATGAGGTGCGTTTCCATGTCCTCATGTCTATTGGTTATGTGGGGCAGTGGCAACCCGCACCGCCCTATGTGCTCCACTAGTCACCCCCCATCTGGTGGAATACAATAGTGTTAATAATACTAAAGTTTATAATAGTCTTAATATTAAGAAGTTTAATGATATTATTATTATAGGCTAAGGATTCAAAATTATATAAAGTATTGTTATAAAGATAATGTTACTAATAATTGTATCAGTGATAATAATATTCATGATATTGGTGTCTTAAACTCATAATAATGATGTAATTAATGTATTAATATAAATAAAACTAAACTTATTATTATTAAAATACTATTTTTTTCTATGTGGTTCATGCACCTCGAATATCAATGACCGTGATGTGCACGAAATATTTTTACCAAGCAAACCCATTCGAAGGGATCACTTCTTGTCAGCTTAACCATGAAGCCTAACCCTCGGAGTTTCAAGAGAATTGAATTTGTGACCTCTCAATAGCGAAGGTGCTTTAATAACAGGGACTTGACCAATTAAGCTAACCCTCGAGCCGATTATTATAATACTATTATTAACATTAGGATTGTTATTATTATTAATATTGCTATTATTATTAATATTAATATTAGTATGAACAATCTAATAATGTTATTAATTCAATAAGGTTATTGATACTAATGTTAACAATATTATTTATATCAATATCTATAATGTTAATATTATAAACAATCGATTCAAAAATATAATTATACTTATTAATTTTATGTAAAAATGTTTATTAATTAATCGAAAGTTAGGAGTGAAAAAGGGTTCAAGGGGGGAAGAGAGAAAGGACCCTTAAAGAAACTAATCCTAAGAATAATTGAGGAATTATAGAATTTAAGGGAGAAAGAGAATAAGATGTAAAGAACAAATAAATCAAATTAGAATGATGTAAAAAGGACAAAAAAAAGTTAGTGAGAGGAACTAGGTGAACTGGGATGTCTAGTGAGGTGCTAGATTGTGGGTTGTCAGGATTGTCTAAGTTTATACTCATGCTCACGATTAGAATTGTTAGGATGATTCTCAATTTTGAGGGCTTCTATGATGATGTGATGAGTGTAGAAGGGCAAGATTGCCAAAATTTTGAAATCATCAAAATTGACAAGGTGTTTGGTAGTATGGGAGTGCTCAGTGATAATTGATTTTGAGATCTAATTGTGGTTGTTATTAGTTATATGTTGTTTGAACCGAACCTTGAAGTACCTTTTAGTTTGACCTATGTAGGTTTTACCACATGGGCAGTGAATGTGATAAACTCTTCGGCTGAGCATAGGATCATATTTGTCTTTGGTATATTTGAACACATTTTTAAGAGTGGTGTGGGGTTGAAATAGAGTTTTGATATTCTTTTTTTCGCAAGAATCTTGGATATGTGATACATGTTTCCTTGAACGTAAGGGAGGGTTATCTTACTAATGGGGGTCAGGGAGGGGGATTTGGATTTGGCATATGTTATAGAGAGGAAGGCTTTTTTCATTTGATGGAGGGAGTACCCATTAGCTCAGAGGGATTTTGTTAGGTGGGTCTTTTTTTTTCAAGAAATTAGTGAGTAGAGTTGTGAAGGGCACGAGTTGCTAAGGTGTTAAGAATATTAGACTTTTAAAAGGGTGATGGTGAGGATTGGAATGGACTTATTTATTAGTGTGGGTCTTTATTCTAACTATTCATGAACACTAATTAGATATAAGAGGTAAAACACACACCAATCTATATCATCACAAGTCAAAAATAGATTGCATGGCACAACACTAAAACTAGTGAAATCACAACACTTTTTATGTATTTAATTATTAATATTATTCTTGTTACACTCAAGGTGTTTTCTTGGCAGGGTTGGGGTGAGCAGACATCCCATCCAATTCTTGTCCTCTATTTTCTTCGTCCTCCATCAAATTAAAATTTAACATGTGGAACGACCTACACTCGCATGGTATGTTAACATAATTGTCGATTTCTTCTTAGTCATTCGTCTTCCGGTAGCATTTGAAAAGTTGTCCAACAAGTGGTAAATTGTTTCCAGTTCCATTCGCTGTAGGAACTCAAATTTGCCTTTCCAAAGTCCTACTTTCATCTCTTGCGCCAGAGCAGCACATTCGCGCCTGGTGTTTTCTCATTACTTTCTCTACGTGGATTATAAAATGTAGACATTGAAGGCAAATATACAAGGAAAGGAATCAATTATTTCACCCGCAACACCGATTTTGGCGCTCAACGCTTTACCATGCAGCCTAGGAGGTTGTCTCTGACTTCAAACTTTTCTTCTTTACCGATATCCACCATCAAAGCTCTGGGAAATGTACAGGAAAAACTCAATGAATTCAATGACATCATAGACGGGTCTCATGGCGTGGGACACCTCTGCTTGGTCTTACTGAAACTCGGCTCTCCAAAGACCCTCAGATGATAGGCATGTAACAAGAAGGGTAAGGTGTACATGGCCACCACAGCCCTCGGTTCTTCAAGAACATGTAGACTGACAGTTGTTGTTCGTCAGCATGCATGAATTCCAATGAAAACAATTGCAATTGCGGAGTGAAAGGAAAATAGCAGAGCCCAGGCCTTTGGCTCACCTGATGGCAACAGATCATAAGACTTAGCCCACCTCTTATCGAGATCACCACATGGAATGACTGGTTGGAGGCCATTTTATTAATGCCAACAAGGTTTTTGTTTCGTGGTTGTATTAAGGTTCTGTAGCATTTTTTTAGGTCAACAATGGTTTTGGTCACTAAGGTGAATTGGGTTTCCTTTTTATTTTTACCCAGCTAGGGTATGTGAAAGTGGGTTTGCAATCATTGAATTAATTAAAAAAAATGGGCTTGAAAGTGGGATTTAGGATTTGCAGTCATTGAAATAGTAAAAAAATGGGTTGAAAGTGGGATTGTACTTATTGAATGCAGGAAAAAGGAGGCTTGAAAGTGAGATTGGAATCAAAGAATTGGTGAGCAAATAGGGCTTGGAAATGGGATTGTAGTTATGGAACTGGTGAAAATAAACATAAGAGGAGGACAGATTGCCTGCCATTTTTTCAGCACCATAAGAGCATGGAGGGCCTCCATCTCTTTCTAGGGAGCATCTAATTTCGAGCCTAGTTGCAAAACACCACAACAAGCTAATGTATGTTGTTCATATGAATCGAAAGAAATGGACCAAAGAGGAGGAACTCTTATCAATATATATAAAGCTACTTAGTTCTAGTGTTATGGCCAGGCTCAAAACAAGGGAGAGAAAATTTGAGCCCTTTGAAAATTATGTGAACGTGATGCACCATGCCCAAACTCTGTTGCTTTTCCCTAGGAATGGACATGGAGAGATGCTTCAACAGAAGTGTAGAATCTGAGGCATCGGTTTCTAGATGTCAAGCATAAAATTTGAAAAAATGTTGATCAATTATGAAATGGGGACGAAGAGTATGATTGGGTTGAAGGTGTCATACACTGGCTTTATTTTCTCTAATACAAGGAATTTTTTTGGAGATTTTGAGCTTGATATAAATGAGCTGCAGTCCAGAAGGTGGTAACAATAAGAAGAGGTTTGGGAGGGAAAGGCAGCTAAGGCAGAGGGAGCAGATATAAATCAAAATCCAATTGCAAAGCCCAACATAAGGCTATGGTATGGATTTAGAGGCAAAAATCAAAGTTTTCAAGAGATGGAGGTATTCCAGGCATAGTTGGAAGTGATGCCAGGTTTTCATTTGGCATGTGCTCCTACGCAGATGGAAGAATCGGGCAAGAAGGGGAAAATGGGTCTGGTATATTTAGGGTAGGTATTGGGGGACTTGGGTATGATGAGGGAGAAGGTGAATATGGTGGTGAAGGGGAAAGTGGTGAGGATGATGAAGATAAAGAAGAAGATGATGGTTTGGCTCATAGCATCAGAAAAATGAAAGAAGAAAGGAGACAGAGAATTGGTTTATGAGGCCTGAATTTTGGCAATTTTTGGTATCACTTTTTGTAGAGTTGAGGGATCATGAAATGAGACGAGAGGGGCCAGAAATGAAAATAAATTAATATACAAGAGAGGGTGATGAAAAGGGAGGAAGAAGAGAGGGAGAAAGAGTGGGAGAAGGAAGACCAACAAAGGGAAGGGAGGACGGGGAAAGAATCCGAGAAAAAGAGAGATAATAAATGAAGAAAAAGAGAGAAGAAATAGAAAGAGCGAGAATGAGAATGGTATTTGAGGGGAAAGAAGAAAGGAAGAGTTGGATATCCTTGGAAGAAAAGAGGGGGACAATGGAAATGGAATGGATGGAAAGCATGTTGAACTTGCAAATTGAGCACCATATACAAATTATGCAATTACAAGCACAACTAGCTTGAGGTCAACAACAATTGTATCCTCTCTTTCTTGGCCTTATTGGAAAAATATCAGGTCGGGGGGTGACATAACTAACCAAGGGCTCTTTCTCAATCTTGTTATAGCCCAGGTTTTATAGAACATGCAGCAACTAGTAGTTAGTCTTGTTCCTAATGGTGATGGGAGGGGAACAAGTAACGACAATCAGTTCATCATGGATGAATAATGTAAAGCAGATTATTCTGGTTGGATAACATGGGATTATCTGGATTGCTATGAAATAGGTACGGATATACATCCAGATACATGTGCACACAAACTAGTCCTTCAGAGGAACGTGATTATCTTGTTGGTAAATTGAGTCATCATTGGCTCAATACATGCTTACAATGTGAATGAAACAACACAATCATCACATATCATTTTTCCATGGCAATTTCACATTACAGGGTATGAAGTGGAATTTTTACTTTGATTATCTCGTCAGGGTGACAGTAGATTGGTCTTAATCAATTATTTTGGACTAGATCTCCAAAGTTTTATTATTCTACTGGAGATATCTAACAACAATAGAGCTATATCAACTTCCATGAAACTTGGTTAAGCGATATCTTTGACCATTTTGACTTCAAAATAAATATATTTTCTTTTGGATACGATATATGTGGATACGATGAACAAGAACAAGTAAGACAGACGTAGAAGAGATTGATTTATGGTGAATGCATTAATGCTATGAAGCTAGTATACTCAGTCGGCTTCTTGCAAAAGAAGAGATATTTGCATCCATTGCTTAGATAATTCAATATGCATAATTTATATTCGGAATTTAATAATTTGTTCTATTATCACTCACTCATGGAAA
The DNA here is from genome assembly GCA_000404065.3 of Pinus taeda. Taxonomy (NCBI): domain Eukaryota; kingdom Viridiplantae; phylum Streptophyta; class Pinopsida; order Pinales; family Pinaceae; genus Pinus; species Pinus taeda. Next base: position 26,644 of record APFE031597235.1, read on the forward strand.
ATATAGACCGCCTCTTGATAATGCTTGTTTCAAGTCGCTGGTGTATAGGCATTTATGTAGTCAAAGTTCCATTGAAAGTCACCATTATGAGCTCAGGCAGTGGTCAAATTGCTTAACAATGTAAAACATTCTTATTAAATTTTGAAATGGCCAACCATCTTGGTCCTGCCTCATTTGGAAAATTTTGGATTGTTTTTTCTTAAATGAATGTGCTACAGGTTTCAGTGGTTAATATTTGATCTTGCGGAGTGTAAATTTTTTACTTCTCTTTAGCTTCCTCCAATTGTGTCTGTAGGCTTATCGCCACCACTCTGTCTGCTTCAAGGTTGTCGTCCTTTCTTCTAGAGCCTGGTTTTGAATGGACAAACTGGTATTGTCATGATGCAGCGCATCTACTTCTTTTGACAACTACTTTTCTCTGGCCAATAGTTGCTCAACATGTAGGAAACTTGTCGTTGTGGCAGCACCTTCCTGGCCCTTTACATTTTTCTTTGTTTATTCAATTGGGTTATAATCACAGCTACTACTTGGGAATCTTGGCTTACTATTTTTAGCTTGTCTTCTAGGATTCCCTTCTCTACTTACAGTGCTTTAACTCTGAGAGTAAAAAAGTGATTTTATGTTAGTAGAGAGGTTGATTTTTTCTTAAGGCCCCGGGCCTCGTGGGATGCTTTTACCTACTAGCTAAAAATTGGGTTAATTAGGCCGATAGGCCTTTCTTTTGAAAGGGACCTTCGTCGTCCCTTTCATTCTCATGTTGACAGGTGCCGTGAAATTCCCTTTCATTTTCATTTTGATGTTGACACATGGCGTGAGATTTTTAGGCTAGACAGAAAATCGGCGGACCGCGATTTTTCTCGTATTTGTTTAGCTGTGAGTTGTGATAAGCGCTCGAGATCAAATGCCATACGACCGTCGCGCTGCGATCGACTTCCGTCTGACGTCCCGCCGATCCGCCCGCACGGCTTCGCTCCTTCGTCGCCTCTTCATCAATATGTTTATACAATTCTTCCGATGCTAATGCTCATTGAAGTAGAAATCAGTAAACCCTAGCTTTCAACTATCTTTGGCTCTCGGATGAATCCGCTTGCTCAATATGAATATTTCTACCATCATCTGGACTCGGTGGAATGACCTTCTTGCCTTTTGCTTAAGAGCCTTTTGAATGAACGGAGCCGAATGCTGGGGGATTTAAGCGATTGCCCATTTGGCGAAAACATCTGTTGGTCATCGCCGCTGAGTAGCCTGGGAGAAGAAAAACTGTCCATTCTTCGGGGTATATCAATGATGATTTTGTCGAGGGTTTTACGAGAAGTCGATGCCGCCCCTTGCTCGAATGCACTGCATCAGTTATCTTCCAAAGTCAGTCTTGATCTTTCTTTACTGTATTCTAATATTGAAGGGTTGGAATGTTTTAGCTAATCTATAATTCACATTTCGGATCTTATTAAATATATTCTCCCAAGCCACTGTAGAAACATATTATCAGGACTACATATTATCAGGACTTTTTTCTCAGTTTTCTCAATCTGTAAGCCTTGGATTTAGAATTGACAACAATTATATTTCCAAGTTACTGAATTCTTCACACATGAAAATGGAAGTATGTTATTAAAGATTTATAAGCGTTTGTATGTATGCTAGATTCTGAACTGTGTTATTCTTTAGATTGATAGGGATAGAACATTCTGTAATCTGCAATATCCATAGAGCCTTACAGTTATTGCCTGTTGCATGAAGAGCATTGCAATCAGCATACCAAAAAGTTCACCAGCTATGCGGGTAAATCTGTTAATAATTGAGCATGCACCCAGGATTGCCAACAAGATCAACAAGAATGATGTCCAGACACATACCCCTGCATTGGCCATCAAAGTGGAAAGCCTCAACACTCTTCCACGGCCCTGGGTGTTGTTGGGTTCTTATTCCCAATGATTCTTCGGAAACGATAGGGACTTTGAAAGCCTCGAGACTCTTCCACGCCCCTGGTTGTTGTTGGGTTCTCATTCCCAGTGATTCTTCGGAAACAAGAGGCAACCCAAGTTAGGATAAAACATAGAGGTCTATTTGGCTTTCACAGAATCACCTTGTGACGCAACTAGACACAGAGATAAGCAATACCCCTCGTTTCATGGATAATACAGCCACTGTATTCCACCATCCATATTAGCTGTAAAATAAATCCTTGGCAGGGCAAAGTTTTGCATCACCTCTCTCACTAATATGTTTATACAATTCTTCCGACGCTAATGCTCATTGAAGTAGAAATCAGTAAACCCCAGCTTTCAACTATCTTTGGCTCTCGGATGAATCCGCTTGCTCAATATGAATATTTCTACCATCATCTGGACTCGGTGGAATGACCTTCTTGCCTTTTGCTTAAGAGCCTTTTGAATGAACGGAGCCGAATGCTGGGGGATTTAAGCGATTGCCCATTTGGCGAAAACATCTGTTGGTCATCGCGGCTGAGTAGCCTGGGAGAAGAATAGCCTGGGAGAAGAAAAACTGTCCATTCTTCGGGGTATATCAATGATGATTTTGTCGAGGGTTTTACGAGAAGTCGATGTCGCCCCTTGCTCGAATGCACTGCATCAGTTATCTTCCAAAGTTAGTCTTGATCTTTCTTTACTGTATTCTAATATTGAAGGGTTGGAATGTTTCAGCTAATCTATAATTCACATTTCGGATCTTATTAAATATATTCTCCCAAGCCACTGTAGAAACATATTATCAGGACTACATATTATCAGGACTTTTTTCTCAGTTTTCTCAATCTGTAAGCCTTGGATTTAGAATTGACAACAATTATATTTCCAAGTTATTGAATTCTTCACACATGAAAATGGAAGTATGTTATTAAAGATTTACAAGCGTTTGTATGTATGCTAGATTCTGAACTGTGTTATTCTTTAGATTGATAGGGATAGAACATTCTGTAATCTGCAATATCCATAGAGCCTTACAGTTATTGCCTGTTGCATGAAGAGCATCGCAATCAGCATACCAAAAAGTTCACCAGCTATGCGGGCAAATCTGTTAATAATTGAGTATGCACCCAGGATTGCAAACAAGATCAACAAGAATGATGTCCAGACACATACCCCTGCATTGGCCATCAAAGTGGAAAGCCTCAACACTCTTCCACGGCCCTGGGTGTTGTTGGGTTCTTATTCCCAATGATTCTTCGGAAACGACAGGGACTTTGAAAGCCTCGAGACTCTTCCACGCCCCTGGTTGTTGTTGGGTTCTCATTCCCAGTGATTCTTCGGAAACAAGAGGCAACCCAAGTTAGGATAAAACATAGAGGTCTATTTGGCTTTCACAGAATCACCTTGTGACGCAACTAGACACAGAGATAAGCAATACCCCTCGTTTCATGGAGAATACAGCCACTGTATTCCACCATCCATATTAGCTGTAAAATCAATCCTTGGCAGGGCAAAGTTTTGCATCACCTCTCTCACTAATATGTTTATACAATTCTTCCGATGCTAATGCTCATTGAAGTAGAAATCAGTAAACCCTAGCTTTCAACTATCTTTGGCTCTCGGATGAATCCGCTTGCTCAATATGAATATTTCTACCATCATCTGGACTCGGTGGAATGACCTTCTTGCCTTTTGCTTAAGAGCCTTTTGAATGAACGGAGCCGAATGCTGGGGGATTTAAGCGATTGCCCATTTGGCGAAAACATCTGTTGGTCATCGCGGCTGAGTAGCCTGGGAGAAGAATAGCCTGGGAGAAGAAAAACTGTCCATTCTTCGGGGTATATCAATGATGATTTTGTCGAGGGTTTTACGAGAAGTCGATGCCGCCCCTTGCTCGAATGCACTGCATCAGTTATCTTCCAAAGTTAGTCTTGATCTTTCTTTACTGTATTCTAATATTGAAGGGTTGGAATGTTTCAGCTAATCTATAATTCACATTTCGGATCTTATTAAATATATTCTCCCAAGCCACTGTAGAAACATATTATCAGGACTACATATTATCAGGACTTTTTTCTCAGTTTTCTCAATCTGTAAGCCTTGGATTTAGAATTGACAGCAATTATATTTCCAAGTTACTGAATTCTTCACACATGAAAATGGAAGTATGTTATTAAAGATTTATAAGCGTTTGTATGTATGCTAGATTCTGAACTGTGTTATTCTTTAGATTGATAGGGATAGAACATTCTGTAATCTGCAATATCCATAGAGCCTTACAGTTATTGCCTGTTGCATGAAGAGCATCGCAATCAGCATACCAAAAAGTTCACCAGCTATGCGGGTAAATCTGTTAATAATTGAGCATGCACCCAGAATTGCAAACAAGATCAACAAGAATGATGTCCAGACACATACCCCTGCACACCAAAGAGCGGAGAAGTTATCTAGTAAAAAATACATATAATACACAGGAACTGACAGTTGACCCCTGAAAAGCTTGGCAAAATAAATTTATAGCCATCAAACATGATTCATCATCTTGTTTGACATAACAAAGGTCTACAGGGAGATCTAGATTCTATACCATGTTGCCCAAGCCAAAAACAATTTTGGGCCCAAATCTGTTCTTCCTTTAGCAAAATTATACATGAATGTATGCATTATTACAGTTGGCTCAGCCACTCCAAGAATTAGCAACGGTTGACCTCCAAAAATTGAATGTATGATTCCACAGATGGCAGTGCAAGCCAAGGTCTGAGCTCCAGTCAGGATGCCACGTGCAAGCATCAAATTCAGATATTAAATTTCAGGTTGCTGAATTTTATTTAGTCTCGCGCTTAATTAATTAAACTGGTCCAAACATTTCTTAAACAAAATTTTCCCGAAAGGTTTGTAATTATGTGAAGGGCCAACAATCTCAAAATCGCTGCAATTCCTACCTGTACTCCTGTGCAGTTGCTCTCCAAATGATATCACGGGAATGGTTGATGCAAAGAATATGTAAGTTGCGGGAGCAAGGATTCTGAATCTGACAAAAAATCACCAGTTAGTGAGTGCAAACAATTTTTTTTATCGATATAGATATTATGGAATCAGTGATCCATTCTCAAGTTTGTTAAGTGCTGTGACCAAAAAATTGAAATGACTTCTCTTCATTTTTAAACCCATGTAGCCGTTAGATTGTAAGCTTCAAAGAGTTTAGGAGGCAGACCAAAACAATTCTCCAAGTAAATATTAACTTTCATATTCCAATTCCAGAAAAAAGAGTTTTTCTAGCATAAGAGGCCAACAAAACAATCACATATTGCAATTCAAGTATTTCAATGTGTAGTATCCTCTTCAAATCAAGATATAAGCACAAAATGGAGACAATAAATTGTAGGGTGTGTCATGTAGGCACTTGTATCCTGCAGTGAAGCCACCAGTCACAATGATCCAGTCCAAGAAAACAAGGTTTTCCACAAACCAATTAACTCTTCTAGAAAAATTAAACAATTCCAATTTAATAATCCTATCGGCCTCTCTTTGTACCTTTTGGGACAATTGCTAGTTTAACTTCTATCCATTGTTATATTATCATTAGAAGGAAAATTATTGGTCTAAAAATCGACCTGTGCCGCCTTCCAATCCTCCACTATCATATTTTAATAATATTTTTGAGCCCAAGGTTCAAGAGATTTAAAGGTAAACTACCCAGTCCTCAATTCATAAATGGTGACCAATCTGGGCTAAGTCGTTGCTCTGTTGGATCCATAGTTGAGTCAATGTATTTCTTAGCCTTCTTGACCTCATCCGCCTTCCTCAAGAAATAAATGGGGTCAAAATACCTCAAACGTTGGACTGCTTATATCCATGATGGTAATGTAACAATAGTTTGGCTAGAATGGTAATGTGAACTAGTGCTTGATGTAATAGAAGTGGGCATTGCATGTATTTAATCACAAACATGACCAGTGTAATTGATGAAAGATTTACTTTGTAAATTTGTAGATTAGGTAGTTTTCAAAAAACTTTTTTATCTCATGTTTAAATTTTTTGATTTGTGGCTCTCGAATATCATGAATATCAAATGGTATGTTTTGTAACTTCAAAAAATAGCTTTCTATTAAAATAAAAAAAATACCAAATACCTCAGTTATACCGGTAGGTAGTGATAATTCAAATATACAATTGAAAAGAATCAACCCATATCAAGGGTCGATCTTTGTACTAAGAAAAAAAGGCTTCAACATACTTATCCGACAACATAATCTCACCCCAATTGAACCTGTAGCAGAAAAGCTCAGTAGCAAGAAATTAACCTTGGTCCTGTCTTAATTGATTCTTCATATATATTTTTGGCTACAACTTACTGAGCTTGAAAAGGTCAATGAACTTTTCAACTTGGCAAAATAACCCTCCCAAGCTTAAAAAACAACTTTGATGAGACTCAAATTTTACTTGCTCCTTGTTTGACTATTTCTTTGTAATTATTTTCTCTTGGAGGAATTGTGATGTGATATTGGATTTAAAAGGTCACGCTTCAATTATCTTAGTCAAGATTTCATCTTCTTCGTCTAATTCCTCCTAATCCACTAGGTTTTTTGGTGCTAAAGGCTCCTTGGGTGTTTCTTTTATTGGGTTCATTGTCATTTCCATTAAAACTTGTTTCATCTAGCTCCCCTTTTCCTTGTTTCCTTATGTTCCAACCAAATTTTATGGATTACATGTCTTCCTTAACTGAGGAGAATATATGTGGTTTGAATTACTCTCTGTTTGCAATACCCATTTTGGACAAGCATCCATTAAATGGCCTATTTTTTAGCAGGTTCGACGTCTTGATTTTGAATGTTATGCTCTCATAATCTAAAGGATGAGTCCAAAGAGTACCTTTGTATTCTAGGACAATCACGTTAATCAAGCTCTTACTTAAATCTTGTTCTACATGAATGTTGTTGCAAGTGAGATTCCATCTTCTTCCTTATGTCTATTAAAACTATTGTTGAAAAAATTGGCATTGGAAAAAAATCAACGAGGGTGAAGTATACAACTTCTCCACAATATTGTAAAATTGTCAATCCAACTCTTACTTAAGTCCAACACTACATGAATTCTCATGCAAGTGAAAATTTATCCTCTCATATCTATCAAAACCATTGTTGAAAAATCAAGATGTTGCCACCCCTCTCATATCTACCCAAGTTCATCGACCTACAAGGTAAATATGAGTTGAGGGTTAGTATGACATGACTTAACCTCCTAAGTATAGTTAGGGAAGTGGAATCGACAAACCAAAACTTTACTAACCTTCCTCAAGAGCTACAGGACCCACAAGAGCTAACCAACCACTCCAGGTGCCCAGACCCCGAGATAGACTGCTTTTTTACTAACCTGGACTCCCAGTCGCATGCATAGGCCTGCATCCATGCGACTGTAGGCGCAAAATCCTGCAAGCCAATAACTACAGTCCCAAACTCCCTGTTTTGTGCCTGCAACCACAAAATTTGTGCCACCTTTTCAAGGCTAGATTCCATATCATTGCCCAGAACTTTATGAAACTTTTCAAAACAATAAATAACACAAATACAAAGCCTCTAACCCAAAACTTGATCAGGGACATGACCTAACTAAGCCTAACAATGACAAACATTTTGTTAAACATATTTAGAACACGTAATCTACAAGTCAAGAATGCATATATGAACATAGGGATCTTATTCTTATCTATGAATCATAAAGGTCTAATGCCCTCTCATAATAGTTGTAATAATGTCTATTATGTCATGCATTCAATAATCATTCATTCACCAATCAAAACATGATAAGAGAAATAAATAGAATCTATCATAAAACCATGCTTATAACCAGTGTATAGCCAAAATAATAGCAATGATAGAACAACCATCAAAGCCACATCATAAAAAGTGCATTTACTTATAAAATACAAGAGTAAAATAACTCTTATTAACATATGCAAAATCCAACCAAGTCAGAGACTTCCACGTGCCACCCGACCATAGATTGGGTTGTGTTAAAAATAGCAACAAGAAATTCCAATTTAATTTGTCCTTGAATTAAATTGTGAATTAAATCAAAATTATATTCTCATAGAAACTTGTAATAGTTAACTAAGTTAATTTGACATAGTTGGTTTAGGAAATTCGAGTTGGAAGTCTATCTAGAGTCATGTAGAGTGATCCCTAAATTTTAGGGGTCTAGGTTGAGTTATTTTGAGTTGTAATTAATTAACTTAGTCTAATTGAGTTATAGTTAGTTAAACTAGTTCTAACTGTTTGAGGAACTAGTAGGTGGTCTAGTAGTGGGGACAAGAACTAATGCATCCTCAGTACCACACCAGTTAACTAAAGATTCACTCATAAATAACTCATGCATGTCATTTTAGAGGAAGACCTAGTTGAGATTAGAGTTCAGTGATAATGTATTATCCGTTGTATAATCTTATGAGTTGTACAAATGGTGCATGCAATTAGTTGAGGGCCTATGGATGGACTACACAGTTATGGAGTGAGGATTTCCCAATTAAATATGGGCTAATTCTCTTAGTAATTGCGCAAGGAAATAGGGGCATGGAAGGCAGTAGAATTGGCTAAGTGTCGGCTTGAGCTAGTTTGTGAAGCAAAGATATAGATTGTACTAGTGCAAGAATTATTTTGGTTGAACAAGCATTGTATTTTCTTCTCATATCTTCTAGTTAATGCAATATAGATAATCGCGGTTTTTAGCCGTTTCTTTCCCCATAGAAATATTGTGTTATGTGTGATTGATACTCTTCCTTTTCTACTTATTGTTTTCATCAATCAATTTTGGTTTTCGCTGAAGAGTAGAGTAGATTCTTGTCTTGTGTTTTAGCATATCACATAAGTTGTTGAATCTACAAGTAAAAATCTACATTGTATCGGAGCTAAAGACAATATAGAAGAAGAGAATTCTAGTTTGTTGTCCAGGTGTAATTGAATTTGTAAGTTCATACTTCAGAGTCAGCAATATGTCATTCTATGGTTTGATACTTGAGTATGCCCTTGAGGGCAGCTCGAATTACATATCCTGGAAGGACATGATGGAGGCAGTGTTGGAATACAATGACCTCAAGGAATTCATAGATCATGACATTCCTAAGCCTCAAAAATTTGAAGCTAAAGATCTGGCTAAATGGAGAAAGTGTGTGGCAAAAGTGAGAAGGATTATCCTGGAAGGAGTTCAAGATCACATTATCTCGTGTCTACACAATAAGGACACTCCATATGCAATGTTGAAGGCATTGACATACTTGTTTCAAAATAGCAGTGATCATAGGAAGTTGGCACTGAAGAAAAAACTCAGAAATATGAAGATGGAGAAGGGAAACTCAATTCCGAAGTACTTGACCAAGTTCACCCATTGTCGGGATGATATTGGAAGTGTTGGGATTATTGTTTTCGGAGACAATCTAGTGAGCCTATCACTTCTAGGACTTCCCAAGAGTTGGCACAGTTACTAGGACTCAGTTAATGGGAGGGAGAAGCTACCAGACTGGGAGCAGTTGTGGTTCGACTTGGTACAGGAAGAGATTCGATGAAACACCAGAGACAGATCCTCATCAAAGCATGATTATGAGGAGAATTGTGCCTTTGTGGGTAAGGAAAGTAAAGGGAAGGGGAAGTCATCCCATTCCAAATCAGATTCTTATCAAGGCGGCAATAAGAAGGACATGTCGAAAGTCAAGTGCTTTCACTGTCATGAGCTAGGACATTTTTCCACAAAGGTTCCGCTCAAGAAGGATGGTAAGAAGACCTCAAGAGGAGTGGTAGGTGAGGCTCTTCCCTCACAAATCTAACTAGACTTTACCCTCATTGCTTGTATGGTGTCATCGATGATGGGTAGTGTGGTACCTGGACAGTGGATCTTCTTTCCACATGACTGGTAAGAAAGAAATATTCATTAACTTGGAGGAAAAGGATCTCTAGATTCATATCGAGATGGGTGATAACTAGAGGTATATAACTACCAAGATCAATACATTTACCTTTCGGAGGGAATCAAGTTATGCACTCACTTTGCGAGATGTTATGTATGTTCTTGATTTGAAGAAGAACTTGGTATATGTTTCCATGTTGGAGGATAGAGGCTATGATGTGATATTTAGTAAGGGAATGGTGTTCCTTCGTCACATAGCCATAAGACAAGTGAAGAGGATATGGGTTCTAGTGAAAAATCTCTAAGTTGGAGGTAGAAGATTGTGCTTCCTTAAGCACAAAAGCAGAGAAGGTGCAAAGCCAATACATTGGTGAGTTGTGGCACATGAGGTTGGGTCACTTGCACCATGGTGCTTTGAAGATCATGCAACAAACTTCTGCCAGTCTTCCCAAGGGTACACTTGAGCAAGTAGACACATGCAAAGGCTGTACATTGGGAAAGTACACCAAAGCTTCCTTTCATGAAAAAATATAGTTGAGCATAGGCTATCCTCGATCGAGTTCACTCATATGTGTGTGGACCATTCTTGACAACATCCACGGCCAAGCACATGTATTATGTTATATTTTTGTATGATTTTTCTCGTAATTTTTGGATCTTCTTCATGCAGAATAAAGATTAGACTTTTACAAAGTTTTGTGAATTTAAAGCACTGGTTGAGAAATATACTAGCAAAAAAGTTAAAGCTCTAAAGAGTGATAATGGTGGAGAGTATGTGTCGAATGAGTTCAAAAACTTTTGTGCATCAAAAGGCATTCGATGGGAGTTGATAACACCTCATAACCCACAGCAGAATGGGATGGATGACAGGAAGAATAGAAGCATTGTAGGAGTGGCACGGGCGATGTTGCAGGATCAGGGCCTACCACTACACTTGTGGGTTGAAGCATGCAACACAACTATTTATTTGCAGAACATAAGCCCTCTTCGAATTCTTGGGATGAGTACACCAAAAGAGGATTTTTCAAGGAAGAAACCAGATGTGGAACGCTTCAAGATTTTTGGTTCATCAGTCTACTTCCATGTAACCAAAGATGCACTGAAAAAGCTTGAATCAACATCTGAGTTGGAGATATTTTTGGGGTACACTGATACACCTCACAACTATCAGGTGTACCTGTCGACCAACAGGATGATAGTGGTTCATATAGATGTAAAATTTGATGAAGAGAAGACCATGAGATTTTCCCTTGAGAGGGAGCTTCAGCTACATGTGGTTGAGGAGCTTCTAGCTCCAAAGGAGGAACCTCAGGATGATGTGGAGCAGCCAAATGCAGAGGATCATGGAGTGGAGACACCCACTCATGCATAGTCTTCCATAGATGGGAGAAAGTACACCAGAGAGGCTGACAGGTTATTGCATGATGCTAGAGAGAATGTGGGAGCACCCACATCACAGCGCAGGAAGAGGAGGCCACCGAAGAGGTACGCTGACTACATGGCTCATCGTGAGTAGATGTGTAGAGACTGAGCCATCCTCTTTTGAGGAAGCAGTGCAACAACCAGTTTGGATGGATTCCATGGTTGAGGAGTATGACTCCATTGTTTGGAATGTGGTCCCAAGACTGGCAGACAAGTCAATGGTGAGTTCTAGATGCTCCTGTTGCAAGGTACTCATCAATCAAACCCATTTTAGCACTGTTAACGCAAATGGGATGGAAGATACATCTGATGGATGTAAAGACAACATTCCTCAACGACATGATTGAGGAATAGGTGTATATTGAGAAGCCTGAAGGATTTGAGACCTTCGATAGAGAGTCACATGTGTGTTGACTCAAGTGAGCATTGCATGGACTGAAACATTCACCCTTTGCTTGGTACACTAGGATCGATATCTATTTCACCAGGTTGGGCTTCACCTAAAGTGAAACAGATGTGAACCTTTACCATATCGTGGTTGAAGGTAAATTGTTTATTATTGTTTTATATGTTGACGATTTGATTCTAACATGTGATGATAAGTTGATCAAATCTTGCAAAGAGGATCTTGCAAGAGAGTTTGAAATGAAGGACTTGGGGCTCATGCACTACTTTCTGGGTATGGAAGTATAGAAAGGTGATGGGGAACTTTTTGTCTCTTAGGGAAAGTATGCCAACAAGATACTCGAAATGTTCCACATGGAGAGAAATAAACCCATGGAGACTTCTCTAGAAATTAACTAGAGGAAGGAGGATGCTACTTCCGATCAAGTAGTGGAGGCTACTATCTACAGATAGCTTGTGGGTTCACTCATGTATTTGGTGAACACACGACCGGACATGTGTTATCCGGTTAACCAACTTAGTCAAGCGATGGTTAAGTTGACCAAGTTGTATTGGAAGGCAACCAAACATGTGTTGAGATACCTTAGAGGCACTACTCAGTATGGTTTATGGTATAGATGAAATGAGGGAGTGAATATTCAAGGCTTCACAGATGCAGATTGGGAAGGGAGTCCATCCAACAGGAAGAGCACATCAGGTGGGATCTTCAGTATTGGGTTAGCAAGTGTTTCTTGGTACAACAGGAAATAGAGGTCAGTTGTACTCAGTTTAGCAGAAGTAGAGTACATGGTTGCTAATCAAGTAACTTGTGAGGTTGTCTAGATGAGGAATATTTTTTTGTTTGGTCAGTATATGGATCCAACTGTGATTTACTATGACAATCAAAGTTGTATAAAACTCTCTGAAAATCCATTTTTCATGATCGGTCCAAGCATATTGATATCGGTATCATCATCTTCGAGATTGTGTTTAGAGGACAATTATGTTGTTGGAGTACATTCCCACAGAGGAGAAGGATGCAAATATTTTACAAAGGCCTTGTCAAGATGCAAATTCAAGTTTCATAGAAGCAATATCGGGGTAGGATATAATCCCTTTCTTGTTGAGAGGGAGTGTTAAAAACAGCAACAAGAAATTCTGATTTAATTTGTCCTTGAATTAAATTGTGAATTAAATCGAAATTTTATGCTCGTGGCAACTTGTAATAGTTAACTAAGTTAATTTGACTTAGTTGGCTTAGGAAATTTGAGTTGAAGTCTATCTAGAGTCATGTAGAGTGATCCCTAAATTTTAGGGGTCCAGGTTGAGTTCTTTTGAGTTGTAATTAATTAATTCAATCTAACTAAGTTATAATCAGTTAAACTAGTTCTAACTGTTGGAGGAACTAGTAGGAGGTCTAGTAGTGGGGATGGGCACCAGTGCATCCTCAGTACCACACCAGTTAACTTAACATTTGCTAATAAATAACTCATGCATGTCAGTTTAGAGTAAGACCCAGTTGAGATTAGAGTTCAGAGACAATGTACTATCAGTTGTATAATTTTCCAAGTTGTACAAATGGTGCATGCAATTATTTGAAGGCCTGTAGATGGATTGCATAGTTATGGAGTGAGGATTTCCCAATTAAATATGGGCTAATTCTCTCAAGAATTGTGCAAGTAAATAGGGGCTTGGTAGGAAGCAAAATTGGCTAAGTGTTGGCTTGAGCTGGTTTGTGAAGCAGAGAGATAGATTGTACTAGTGTAGGAATTGTTTGGGTTGAACAAGCTTTGTATTTTCTTCTCAAATATTTTGGTTAATGCAATATAAATAGTCAGGGTTTTTAGTAGATGCTTTCCCTAGAGAAATATTGTGTTATGTGTGATTGATATTCTTCCTTTTTTGCTTATTGTTTTCATCGATCAATTTTGGTTTCCACTGAAGAGCAGAGTAGATTTTGGTCTTGTGTTTTAGTATATCACATAAGTCGTTGAATCTACAAGTAAAAAACTACAGGTTGAACCAAATATTTCTTTCATCCAATCACCCTCGTGCAATATTCCAAGCATGAATGTGGGACTCACAACAAAACAACTAAAGATTCCTCAGGCTTTACCACAATCCCGCCAAAACTAGTCAAAGGAATCCTAGGCCCGAAACCCTCACCTATACAACTATGATTTACTGTAATCCCGCCATTACTGGTCAAGGGATTACTAGGCCCAAACAATAAACATACACTACTAGGCTTAACTGCAATCCCGCCAAAACCGGTCAAGGGATCACCAGGCCCTAAACAAGCTTGGATGCCTCTAAATTTCTTCACTAATACCTTGAGGAGTTTTCCCATCTTCACCCTTAGGATTTACCGCAATCCTGCTAAAACTGGTCAAGGGATTCCTAGGCCCTTGGGAATTTTCCTAACACCACCTCACCCGGTTCCAAAACCATCCGATAATCCAAAGCTCAACCAAGTAAAAAATCCCCATCACACTATGGTTATCCATAAATGGTAAGGCAAAGTTGAAACCACTGTCACCCCTAGCAAAACTCATGTCAGTGATAGTAAGAGTACCAAATACATACATGCATGTACCATGCATTCCAAAAATAGTAAGGAAAGCATACATGCAACTCGATGCTTGCAAAGTAATCCCGTTGTAGTTGCTTGATCCAACTCTTCCTTGCTTGATCCTTGTTTTCCTTTTATTTCTTTTCCTTCCTTTGCCTTCCTTTCTCCAATGCTAGAGTGCTCTAAGAATGCTCTAAGTGTGCAAGAGTATGAGAGAATAGAGAGAGAGCTCCAAAAATGAATTAGCAAAAGTCTCAAACACTGACAAAAGCCTCAGCCAACAAAAGCCCTGAACTAATCCTCATAAGCCTTTTTATCATTGAGGCCTCTATTTCCATCATTCATTTTTCCTTCAATTTCCTCCTCATTCAAATTTGTGACCTTTCACCTCCCTTTTCTCCCATTTTCCTTTATTTTCATAAATAAATGCCAATTAATCCCTCTTTTCCTTTTCAAATGCCTTTGTCATTGTCTTTGCAATTTTCCCTTAACCATAATAAATCAAATGAACACCCACTAGGATGTTTTTCCCAACAATCAACTTGGAATATGTGTCCCTTGACCTTGGTATTTTTTGCCTTTATTAACTTTATTACATGAAATTTTATCTCGAAGTTGTTACAGACCCCTCCCCCTTAGGGGAACACCATCTTGAGTGTTCAATGACACTTGTGACCAGAAAACTGTTGAAAACAAAACATACTACATATGGATCTTTATAACCCATCTTGTTGCAGTATTTACAATGAAATCCTGCTAAAAACATGACAATCATATCATTCACTGGAGCTTTATAACATAAATCATTACGATATTTACAATAAAAACCATACGTAAATATGTAGATATACCAAAACTCCTTTACCTCAAGGATACATAGCTTGCATCAGCAACAAGGGAATCCAAAGGCTTACACCTCCACCCTCAAGTAATACCAAGATTCACCTCCTTCTCAGAAAGTCCTGAATCCATTTCCAAAGTCAAAGTCTGCATCTAATATCCAGCGCTATGATCCATGTGCTACTTGTTCTCTTTGTGAAGAATTACCGGTTCATTGTTTCAAGGCACACTTCCAATGTGCATTTGATTGCATCTAGAAATGTTAATGACCAAAATAAATCCATTCCTTGGCCTTCCCTTCTCTGCTACACAACACCTCAGGCAATCTGGTAACCCCCTTCCGTGCAGTCACTCATCTTCCAAGTTCCCTGGCATCCCCTTTCCCGAGCTATCCATCCCTTGTAAATGTTTCCTCGCATTGGAAGGTCCAAAAACCAAGGCATATCCCTGTCTCAAAACCATCATATTGGTCACATAATTCTCATGGAAATCAATGGACACTATTGGGTACCAATGTCCCACAATGGCCTTGCTCCTGAATGCTTTATTAGCACACTACTACCTGATCCAATTCTTTTCACTATTGCTGCTAACATTTTCTGGAAGTCAATCCAACCACCCAAACTAGGTATTTCATGCTTTCACGTACCAAGCACATAAATTCCATTAGACTAAAGAGTAATTGAAATAAACTCAAATGGTACCTCATTGATGTCATGTCAATAAGGTACACCTGCGATTATGTTTACTTCCTGTCACAACAAGTCAAATTAACTCTTCGATCAAATCGTAATGTATAAGCATATCACATCCCGTTGGCTCAAAACTCAATCATCAGAAATCAAAATCATAAATCACGTGAACCATCATAAGTCAGAATCATAGATCACCTGCACTCATCGTAAATCGAAGTCAAAGATCACATGCACAATGAGAATGAAATCAAATATTGATATTTATCCTTCAAACTATCATTTTCTTTTGTCTTTGTTCTTTTCATACACACATCAAATCAGTGGCCACACCCAGAAAGCACCCAGTGCCTTCACTTCTCTTCAATCACATACACATACACATACACATAATCTAGACCACATGCATACAACCACACTTGGCATACAACAGTATACAATACATGCACCTACAGCCGACATACAACACACACGCCTACACCAGATGCACAACACAACACAGACACATACACCCAGTGTATATCACAACACATACACCTACACCCGGTGTACAACACAACACATACACCTACACCCGGTGTACAACACAACACAATGCATACACCTACGTCCAATGTATAACAAAACATAATACATACACCTACACCCAGTGTACAACACAACACATACACCTACACCAGGTGTACAACACAACATAGTACATACACCTACATTCAGTGTACAACACAATACATATACATACATAGAGTAAAATCACAATGAATACTTATTTCACAATACCACGACTACACAATGCAAATAGACAGTACCACATGTACACAACATAGCATATACCACATACATACAATACCACATGTACAAAACACAACATGTACCACATGCACACAATACCACATGTACAACATGTATACAGTACCACTTGTACACAACACCACTTGCACAATGTGTACACAACACCACATGCACACGGCAACACCTGCACAATGTGTACACAACACCACATGTATACAACACCACCTACGCAATGTGTACACATCATCACATGTACACGGCATTGCCTACAAAATGTGTACACAACACCACATGTACAACGCACCACATGCACAGTGTGTACAC
Source organism: Pinus taeda (assembly GCA_000404065.3). Classification (NCBI taxonomy): domain Eukaryota; kingdom Viridiplantae; phylum Streptophyta; class Pinopsida; order Pinales; family Pinaceae; genus Pinus; species Pinus taeda. Next base: position 43,494 of record APFE031597235.1, read on the forward strand.
AACACTACGTGCACAGAACACCACATGTACAGCATGTGCACAACACTACACACACACAACACCACATGTACAACTTGTACATAACACCACATGTACACAGCACCACATATACATCATGTGCACAACACCATACATACACAACACTATATGTATAGGGTGCACACCGCACCTCATGTACACAATACCACATATATAACATGTACACAGTACCTTATTTACATAGCACCGCATATACCATACATACACAACACCATTTGTACATATCACTGCATATACCATATGTACACAACACCATATATACATAGCATCACATATACAACATGCACACTGTACCACATGTATGCAACACCACAGGTACAACATATACACAACAATAGTACTGCACATCCAGAGACCCCACTATCTCTACTAGGAAACCTTACTTCTAGTGTATTTCCACTATTCATGCTTGTCCCAACATGCCACAGATCTCACTACTTTAATTTCGTTGATTTATCCCTCAACATTACCTGTCATATCATAAACATAGAAATAGTATAATCACAAAATATCAATTCATATCCACATGATACTAACCTCAAAGGTTTGTTAGGGATACTCTTCCCACTTGATTCCCCATAAACCATGAACCTCTTCATGCCATTCAATTACATAAGAAACCATTCCTCCATAAGAATGATATATGATGACCCTGTCAGACAACAATATACATATATACATACATATATATACATATAAACATTATCATAAAACAATCATGATCCCTAATGACCCTGTCAAACAATTATATATATATATATATATATATATATATATATAATATATATATATATATATATAACCATCAGCATAATCATGATCACAAAATAATTACCAAATATCATATGGTTTAGGTTAAGAGAACTCCCTTTATCCATGCACAACACACACAACATTGAGAACAACAATTCCCAACTTAGCCAAGACATTTGTTACTTTAATCCCATTTACTTTACCTTTCTCAAGATTGTTCTGCCACTGTCCATTAATCCCCATGGACCCAACCAATCCAACTGGCTTTCATATTATTGCCTTCAGTTTCTCTTATACATGCATCGAGCTTCATCCGAGTCTTACATTACCTGTTGGGTTGCACACATCTCTCCCCGAGATCCATTAACTTTCCTCTTTCCCAAACCAATTCCTAAGACCCTCAAAACATAAAAGACAAGAACAAGAAACAACAAGAAGAAAACTATGAAAACCAATAACAATACAACACCACAAACAAGGTGGTATGGCCATACACTAGACATAAACAAAGCCACAAATCAAGTGCAAACAAATCATAAAATATCGAAAGCACAAAACTAGCAACAAACACCATGACTCAACCCCATGGGTTCCCAATGCTTCCAAGGGAAAGCTCAACCTGTGCCTTCTTCAAGATTTCATGGCAACCTTTTTTCGATGCAATCCCCTACATCATACTGCCATAAACACATAACTGTCAATGCATAAATCAGCACAACAATATATTGATTACCTTACCTTATTGTGCAAAAATGTTACCTTGTAACTGAACACATACATATATCATCTCTCAAGGAACTCCAATTCCTTGACAAATCCAACCATAACTGAAAACCAATTTTTATGCATGTCGAGTACATGTTCATGAATATAGCACATATCTACATAATGTCAAACAAATCAAGGTTAAGAAGACTTCATGTATTTATGCAAAGCACTCATTTGTTTGGAATTGCAGTTTCAAACATGGCCAAAGGAATTCTCACCCAATTCCTTTCTTTTACCCTTTATCTTCCTGAAATTGAGTCTTATTGTGTGCTATCACATCACTTAGTTGTTAGTTATATAAACAAATCAATTGTTACCTTGTCATGCCAATACCAAGCTTGTTGTCCTACAACTGCTCACACATGTCAGTCACACATTTCAAAGATCAAGGCATCGTGTCTATTAATTAGAAATAATCATTTACCAAGACTAACAGCCATGCCATAATCAACTCACAGTCATTAATCATAATACTACAACTGGCACCCATTAGCACTCAAGTACATATAAGTTGTATCAGCACATATTGCGTTAGTACAACCATCTTAAAACAAGATCATTCCTTTATGCAATCTTATATACACATGCTCATATCATGTACTTAATCAAACAATCAAACAACTTGTAAACATACCAAGTTAGATAAACCAAATAGACAACATAATCAAAATCATACTTCAATGTATCTCAGGGGAGGCTATCACATTTTCACAAGTCAGTCCATATTAGTACAACAAAATATCACAAATATATCAACTCATACCTGATTATCATTACCATAACCATTTGCACAAGTCAATCTAGATTAACACGATACATATAACATCGAAATCTTAACTGCAATTACCATAATCATCATCTGTATGACCACGATACATATAACAAGTTAACTATCATGCATGACTAACTGACACATATGCACATGACAACACTAATCAAATAGAATATATTATGCATGTAACCCCAACAATAATAGAATGACAGGCATATACATAACTATAATGTAGATAACATCCATTAACCAACATACCTGCATGCCCAACATACAAACCTGTATGGTGATCTGCTCTTACCCTGAGGTCCAATGCTATAACCTCAGTCTAATGATCTACATCTCTTGCTCTATCTCATCCAACACATTAGCATCATGATGACATAAACTGCAATAATGACTATCACAATGCATGCATAACAACCACATATACAACTAACATGCATGTATGACAAGCACATTCCACCCATCCAGTCCAAGTGTTGAACCCGAAAGCTTTGATACCATTCTGTAACCACCCCTCCCATCTCTACCCAATTTCACCAGCCTGCCAGGGTAAACATGAGCTGAGGGATACTATGACATGACTCAACCTATTAAGTACAGTTAAGGAAGTGCAATTGACAAACAAAAATTTTACTGGCCTTCCTCGGGAGCTATAGGACCCATAGGAGCTAACCAACCACTCCATATGCCTAGACCCTGAGCTAGACTGTTTTTTGACTGACCTAGAATCCTAGTCACATGCATAGTCCTACACCCATGTGACTATAGGCCTCCATTCACATGCATAATCCTGCAAGCCAGTGACTTCAATCCCAAATTCCTAGTTTTGTGCCTACAACTGCAAAATGTGTGCCACCTTTTTAGGGATAGAGTCCACATCACTGCCCAGAACTTGATGAAACTTTCCAAAATAATAAATGAAACAAATACAAAGCCTCTAACCTAAATCTTGATTAAGGACTTGACCTAACCAAGCCTAACCATGACCAACATTTCATCAAACATATTGAGAACATGTAATCTACAAGTTAGGAATGCATATCTAAACTTAGGGATCTAATACTTATGTGAGAATCATCAAGAAGGTCTAATTCCCTCTCATAATCGTTGTAATAACATCTATTAGGTCATTCATTCACCAATCAAAACAAGACAAGAGCCATGACTAGAACCTGTCATAAAACCATGCTTACAACCAACATATAAATAGAATAATAACAATGATAGAACAACCATCAAATCCACGTCATAACAAGTACATTTACTCAGAAAATACAAGAGGAAAAGAGATCTTATTAACATATGCAAAACCCAACCAAGTTAGGGACTTTCATGTACCACACGACCATAGATTGGGCTGAGCCAAATATGTATTGCATCCAATCATCCTTGTGCCATATTCCAGGCATGAATGTGGGGCTCACAAAAAAACAACCAGGGCTTCCTCAGGCTTTACCGCAATCCCGCCAAAATTGGTCAAGGGACTCCTAGGCCCAAAACCCTCACCTATACAACCAGGCTTTACCGTAATCCTGCCATTATTGGTCAAGGGATTCCTAGGCCCAAACAATAAACATACACTATTATTCTTTACCACAATCCCACTGAAGCTAGTCAAGGGATCACTTGGCCCTAAATAAGCTTGGATTCCTCTAAATTTATTCACCAATACCTTGAGGAATTTTCTTTTCTCTGCCCTCGCGCTTTACCGCAATATCGCCAAAACTAGTCAAGGGATTCCTAGGACCTTTGGAATTTTCTTGAGACCACCTCACCTGGTTCCAAAACCATCCAACAATCTAAAGATCAACCAAGTAAATAATTCCCATCACACTATGCCTATTTGGAAATGGAAAGGTAAATCTGAAACCACTGTCACACCTAGAAAAACCCATGCCAATGATAGAAAGAGGACCAAATACATGCATGCCAAAACTAGTAAGGAAACCATGCATGCTAAAACTAGTAAGGAAACCATGCATGCTAAAACTAGTAAGGAAACCATGCATGCAACTTGATACCTGCAAAGTAATCTTGTTGTAGTTGCTTGATCCAACTCTTCCTTACATGATCCTTTCCTTCCTTTGCTTTCTTTTCCTTCCCTTGCCTTCCTTTCTCCAATGCTAGAGTTCTCCAAGAATGCTCTAAGTGTGCAAGAGTATGAGAGAATAAAGAGAATAGAGAGAGAGAGCTCCAAAACTGAACTGACAAAAGTCTCTCACACTGAAAAAAACATCATCCAACAAAATCCCTGAACTGATCCTTAGAATCCTTTTTATCATTGAGGCCTCCATTTTCTTCATTTTCCTTCAATTTCCTCCTCATGCAAATATGTGACCTTTCACCTCCCTTTTCTCTTATTTTCCTTTATTTTCAAAAATAAATGTCAATTAATTCCTCCTTGCCTTTCCAAATGTCTTATCCATTTCCTTTGCTAATTTCCCCTTAGCCATAATAAACCAAATGAACACTCACTAGGATGTTTTTCCCAACATTCATCTTGGAATATGTGTCCCATGACCTTGGTCTTATTTTTCCTTTATTAAATTTATTACATGAACCTTTAACTTGGGCATGTTACATAAGAGCAGCATAAAATTGGCGAGGGTAAAAAATACAACATCTTGACATCATCATCAAAAAATTGACAAAAGATAACAATTATTAAAAAATACAAACTAAATTTCAAATTTTTAAACATATAAGCCAACGACAACATCAAATAAACATATTGACACATAAATATGGAATACATCAAGATAACTCCAAAAACTTATAATAGTTAAACAAAGTGGCCAGTTAAAATGGAAAACAAAAGCCACAAAAGCAGTAAGTGCAAGGGGTACATGCGGTGGGCTTGCCACTCTCTGGGAGGAAGACAAGTTTCAACTTGAGAGCTCCTTCCAGATGCAGCACTGGATTTACACCGAACTCTAACACCTTCCAAGTAAGATTACCTTTGTTCTCTTTAATCTTTACGTACATGTCCTCTATGCAGAAAAGAAAGATTGCTGGCAAACCCTATCCGATTTCCTTGAAGCTTACTCCCTCAAGAATATAATTCTAGTAGGAGACTTCAATCTAATCCTTGACCCAAAGGAAAAAAGAGGAGGAATCAGTAGCAGGGAACACTTCCTTCCCTTCCTAGAAGACCTAATTCAATAATGGGATTTATTGGACTTTAAGCCAAAAATAGGGCTTTACACATGGACAAATAACGGAGTTGGGATGAAGCACATTTCAGCCCGGTTGGAAAGATTCCTACTTCAGAGCACCTTCCTCTCCGAAAAGAAGATGATTTCCACAAAATTCTGCCAAAGCTTGACTTCAAATCATAAACCCATTCTTCTTCTGCTGGAAGAAGAGGAAAATTTGGGGCCAATCCCCTTCTGGTTCAACCTTGTCTGGGCAGACAGAGAAGGGTTTATGGATACAGTCAAGAAGGCTTGTTCCATCCATATTCTTGGATCGCCCAGCTATATGTGGGAGAAAAAGCTAAATGCCAACAAAATAGCCTTGAAAGAATGGATAAAAAAGCCCATGGACTCCCCCACTAGTCATAGAAAACATAATATAAAGCAATTGCCTGATTTCCAAAGGGGCCTAGAGCTACAAGACATTACATGCTCAGAAATTTAGATCGAGTAAGGACTCCAACTCAGCACTCTCTGATCATTCAGAGAGGAGGAAGAATCCTTGAGGCTCAAATTAGGAAATCTCTAGCTTGCGTTTGGAGACAAAAATTCAGCCTTCTTTCACAAGCAAATTCGAACTCGACTTTCTAGAAACCACATTGTTGAAATCACCTCACCGAATGGCGTTGTTCTCAAAGGCACAACTCTGATAAAAGAAGTTGCAACCTCTCATTTCCAGCAGCTGTACAAAGAAGAAGGTGTAGATGATGATGAGGAATCACAAGACTTCCTCAAGCACTTTCCAAGAATGGTTAATGAGGAGGATAACTCAATACTCCTGGAGCCCTTCACTAAATATGAAATTAGCAATGTCATATGGAAGATGGAACCAGACAACGCTCCAGGACCCAATGGGTTCTCCATCCACTTTTATAGAATCTATTGGGACACCATCAAGGCTGATTTGTACTGAATGATCAAAGGCTTCCTCCAAAAAGTCAAAATGGGAGGAAGCACAAACTCCACTTTCCTAGAACTAATCCCAAAAGAAGTCAACCCAGTGGCGTTCAACTATTTCACTCCAATCTCGCTATGTAATGTGCCCTAAAAAATGCTCACCAAGTTACTTGCAAATAGAATAAAGCTGCTGCTGGAAAAACTCATCTCTCCCAACCAAGGAGGGTTTGTCAAAGGTAGGCATATCCTGGACAACGTGATACTAGTGTAGGAAATCAATCATTCTAGCCATCAACGCAAAGAGCAAGGTATGCTCATTAAGTTGGACATGGCGAATGCCTTTGACTGAGTAAGGCACTCTTTCCTCCTCCAAGTTCTTTCTGCATTGGTTTCAGTCTTGATTTTATAAAATTGATTAAAGCATGTACTGGAGAACCTTGGATAGCCCCTCTAGTAAGTGGCAGGCCGACAAACTACTTCAAAGCTTCGAGGGGCATTAGGAAAGGCTTCCCTTTGTCCCCCTTCCTGTACATTTTGATGGTAGATTCCCTGTGCCGAAAGCTTACAATAGAGAAGCTCAATGGGACACTTCCAGGCATCAGGGCGATAAATGGAACAATACCAATCAATCATGCCTTGTTCGTTGATGACTCTATCCTTATGGGAGGAGCCTCCATTAAAATTGCAAGGGACTTCAATGAAGTAATCAAAATCTTCTGCAGAGTCTCCAGAGTTATGGTCAACAAGAGGAAAAACATTGTGTATTGTTGGGCGGTACACTAGCAAATTATTCTCAGGATTTCCCAAGCCCTTGGCTTCACAAGCTATGTCTCTTGGGACAAATTCAAGTACCTAGGCTTTCCTTTAACATTGGGAACTAGAAAGGCCCCTCATTGGATGGAAATTATCAACAAAAGCAAGGCAAAAATGACTGCATGGGGCGGGCAGTGGCTTACCACTGCCGAGAAGCTCATTCTTGTTAAATATGTTCTCTCCTCCCTTCCTATCTACCAGGCTTCATTTCTTTTAGCTCCAAAAATGATCACCGAACAACTATCTAAGCTGATTCGAAATTTCCTATGGTAAGGAGGAAAGGGGAACCAAAAAAAAAATCACCTTGTAAGTTGGGACATAATGAAAAGGCCTATATCTAAAGGCGGACTACAGGTAAGAGATCCTGGGCTTGCCAATCTGGATTTGGAAGGTAAGATTCTCTGGAAAATCTCAAATCAAAGACATCCTGTAAGCCAAGTTTTAATTAAAAAGTATATGCACAGACTCTCAATAAATAATATGGATGAAGGAGCTTCCTATAAAGGAACCAAGCTATGGAATCTTTGCAGCCGAGGCTGGGAGTTCTTTAAAGACCATCTCTACAGAATCCCACAAAACGAAAAAAGAATTGGTCTGTGGGAAGACAAGATCATGGGCCTGAAACCCCTAAAATTTGCCCCTTAAATTGCAGATTTGCATGACTGGCTCATCCAAAAAGGTATTCACAAGCTTGTTGATATATGCTCTTGGGACTCTGGAGGGAACTGGAGCAATTGGGCTCTCCATCACCCCCTGACTAGATGCTCCCTCAACTTCACCTCTTTCTAGCTAAGCTCTCTATTCTAGCTCTTGTGCATCTCCATTTGAGGGACAAGTGGGGCTGGGGGGAAGACCGGAGCTTACTCGGCATTGCAGGGCTTTGCGGCTCTTCAAGAACAACAACCTCAGATCCACTCTACAACACTTTGGCGGCATGTTTAGGACCCCTTTGGTCTCCCAAAAATCAATTTCTTATGCTGGATTCTCGTGCACAGAAGGGTCCTCACTGGAGATAATTTAGTGAAACGTGGAATTATCGATCCCCATAGATGCCCTCTCTACTGCATGGCTCAGGAAACAATTGAACATATGTTCATCGACTGCCCCTTCACTCAAGAAGTATGCTTGCAAGCAATGTTGGGGCTCAACACCCAAATTCCGGCACAGATTTCAGTAGTTAGTCTCTTCGTCTCATGGAAAGAGTGTTGTCCTCACACTTTAAAGAGCAAATAAACATGGGCCAAAATCTAGAATGCAATTCCAAAATACATCTGCTGGGGAATTTGGTTAGCTAGGAATGAAGCCATCTTCAACAACAGATTACAATCCACCAATGTAGTGACTGCCAAAGCTAGAGATCTGCTACTGGAAACTTACAAAAATAGATCTCATAAGTCAGACAATTCTCTCATCATCGAAGATATCAGGTGGCTAGGTGAGTCCCTAAGGCGGGCCAGCAATAAAAATAACCCCTCCTAGCCTTGCCTCAATCCAGAGTGGCGGCTTTGGATCTCTGAGTTGGACTTTCAAAAGTGGTGGAAAAAAGAGGGCAAAGTTTTGATATTCTTCGACAGGGCCTCCAAAGGAAACCCAGGGATATCAGGGGCAGGGGGAGTAATCTACTCCTCAGGAAATCACAAAAAGGACAACTTCAGTTGGGGCTTAGGACAGAGCACTAATAACCAGGCCGAGATTCTAGGACTACTCAAATCATGTCAGCTTTCTCAAGGGAACAGAGGGGAAAACCTTCAAGTCTTTCCTGATAAAAATCCTAAACATTGGTGATCAACTCAATAGATCAGCACTCAACAAGAGCCTTGAAAGACTGAGAAATCTGTTGCAGAAATTCACTACCTGTTCATTCTACCATATCCTCCGAACTCTAAACAAGGAAGCTGACATAATGGCAAATAAGAGATGTCTATTAGCTAAAGGCTTTATGTCAAAGAATGATGAAGCAATAGAAAGGTAATCAATTCCTTAATAGAGAAGACCAGCAGTGCAAGGTCAAGGCAGCCAATGTTATGCTCTCCCTATGCAATATCTTTATCTCCATAAATGTCCAAAGCTTGGGGTAGGCAGCATACATCTGAACCTCATCTGAATGCTGAAGATCGATGTTGATCCATGGTCTTGTTACATGCTGACAAACATTATTTAAACGATGATCGCAGACGATGCACGACAATGATTCATCGTTGCTCCAGCAATATAAAAAGAACCTCTCAATGGGCTAGACACAGCTAACGCGATCATCACTTAAGCATTTAACTCTCAAACAGTGAGATAATGAAATGACTCAACAATGCTTTCATAAACAAAGGATCAGTCTGTCGAGCTGCTAGAATCGATTTTGTGCAATGCCAGGTTCTCCTTTTCCTTCCAAAGAAAAACGAAATAGGATCCTTAGATGCCTCCCTTGTTTTAGGTTCCTAAGCACTAATCAAGGAACTCTAAGTAATCTCATAAGAATCAATTGTATCAGCGAATGCCTAGTGGATAAAGCCTGAATTTAAGGATTTTGAATCGCCAGAAGTCATACAGTTGAATCTCAATGTAATAGGGGTTGTTTAGCTCAAGCCCAACCTTACTTCTTAATAAAAATCAACCATTCTTGTTAAAAAAAAAAAACAAAGCGACGAATGGATAGTCTAAAAAAGCACACAAGATCATCTCAGTAGCTACTTAGCTAAAATGATCCCCAGGCTGACCTCAAGGGCTATTTTGAGAAAACGCACAAGAATGCCGAAATGATCCTTATGCTGACTTCAAGATAGAATTTTATGTGATGTCATGGACCATCTCATAATGACTGACTAGGGGCACATGAACAAGGTTGGGGACAATAATATTATAAGATATATTATAATTGAATGCCGTAATAAAATGTGATGGAGGTTCATTTGTGTACAATTTTTTTTAAACGCACATTTCTTATTTCATTCCTTGCATTAGGTGTTGAGTTCTTGTAGGTATGGAAACATTATAATTGAAAATTTGCAGAAAAGATGATGGAGTTTGATCTATCGGAAAGTTTTATTTTTAAATGCTTAATGAATGTATTGCTTTTGTCAAATGTTAAGTGCGTGCAAGTATGGTAGAAAATCTACTTCTTAATTAGTTTATTTATTACAATTGTTGGAATGATATTAATTTTGTTGATGCACATCTTTATATTATTTTATTTTTTCTACTAAATTTAGTAAGAATATTTTCACATTAACATTAAAGAGTTATAAAAAAAAATATTAGCTTTCATGAATAATTAATGAAAGTCAAAGCACATATTATGTGTATTTTACTTTGACCAAAGATGTGAAATGGGGGGAAAGATATTTGAGGTCCTGTAGTGTTGTTTGCACGGTTGTTGCATCCTGTAACTTGGGTCGAGGCCATCGCTGTAGTGTTTTTCACATAGTTCAGAGTTTTGAGCTCAACATTCTGCATATCAGTGCCTTGGGGTCGATTTTCGGCTTTCACTACTTGTTTCGCTTACCTTGAAAAATGCCTTTGAACATTGACATTTTACAATGTTTATATAGTTATTCAGGATTCTTGCACATGTGTTAACAGTATATAGGAATATAAAATCGCAGTTGAGAAGAACATTATTGTAAATCAAAAAGTTACAACAGACAAATGAAATAATATCCCCAACAAAAGCCAGTGATAGTTCCTGTGTATTTCTAAAAGTTGGTATGTACTATGATTACCTTGCAGAGATTGGATAGAAATAGACCTTTTATCATTTTTTAGTTTGATAATCTATCTTTTGTCTCTTTTCAAAAGTTAGTATGTATTGTGATTACCTTGCATAGATTGAACATGAATACTCCTTTTAAAAATTTTCAGCTTGGTAGTTTGTGTTAACTGTGTTAGCATAGGAAAGTTCAGTTACATGGGTGATGTTGGGTTCTGCCGGAAACTAACCTAGTGATTATAGAGTAATTTCATAGAGAATTTAAGGATAGATTTGTTCTAGGAATCTGTAGAATGGGGAATGGTGGTATTTACTTTCCGATCAGCATATGCTTTTATGCATAGGTTTGAATCATCTTATATGCAATTATAGGTGAAAGAGAGACGCCAATGGCATGATTTATTGTCGATGTTGGGCAAACACAAAAATATTTGTAGCATTGCGTCCGCACTCCCAGATCTAACAATGCATCTAGTGCCATGTCAAATGATTGGAGACAGATAAAATCTTTTTATCTAACTAGTGAGTTTAAGTCGATTGTAGATTCTTAGAATACGGACATGGGCGCGGTCAAAAAATTGACCGTGCCCATGTCCATCGAATCCTGGAATATTCCAGAAGTCTACAATCGACGTAAAGATGGCCCTATATAACTATCAAAATTAACTTTAATAATATTAATTTTAATCATGTCGAGACAAACTTTAGTTTTTCCAGGACCCCGTCATCACGGAGCTTATTACTTTGCATTCAAAGCTTGATTCTCGTAGACCCTACATTTGGAAAAATAAAGTGCATGATTCTTGGATCTTCTGGCAGGAACTTTGGTGTAAATAACTCGTGTGCACTTATAGTTAGATGCAAATCTAGGCAAATTTTATAGTGCAGCTTTAGGTTCAGATAGCCCTTTGCGTAAATTGAATTGGCCTGTCAGGATATTGTGTGCTAGATTTGGGATTCTAGACACGGGATTATGCAACCCACGTGGGATTAGATTGAATGGTGTAATTGGGTGGGTATTATGACTACTACAATGCCTTGAAAGATTTCAAGATTTAAGAAAAGAAAAGTTTTAGATACTCATTTATTTGAATCATTTGTTCAGATAAAACGGGGAGAGCTAGATATAAAAAGAATGGTAGTCAAAATTATGAAATAGAGTCTCTGGCCACCTGCTCGTCTATTCTAGTTACCAGAAAAAATTCCATAACATTTTTTTATTTGCTTCTAAAAATAATAATACATTGTTTTAATTGACACATAGTTGGCACATTCCTGCATTTCTATCTGATTTACACATTCTTAATGAAACACAAACTCAGGTGGGTGTGCAAATATAGTTCCAAGTTCCAGAGGGAAACATAAGTCCAAAAAAATAAATAAAAGAAATTTGAAGCCAAAATAAAAATAAAAATAAAAAATAGACAAAAATACATTAAATATTATCCTAAATATCCATAAAAAGAGATAACGAACATCTAACATCAAATTAAGCGCGTCCATTGAATACCATGTGATCTGAATTACAAACTTGAAGGTTTATGGCAAATTTGCAAGTAAAAATTTATGGCTTTTAGGCAATGGATCAAGTTGCAAAAGTACATAAATTAGTGTTTTAAACTCAATTTACAGCAAATAAACAGAGACAAATAAACCATACACACCAATACAGTATAGCAAATTGATAAAGGAGTTCACCCCTCTTGGGCTATGTCTCTTGATCTAGCTTCCAATGTTGGGCCTCTTCAATTAAGTGCTCAAATACGTAATTACATATGTTTAAAGTGGTCAAAATGCAAAAATAATGTTTCCAATGGATTCAGAAGACCCAAAAACCTCTATGTAGGCTCTTGTTGGGCTCAAAAATGCCAAAACTCATCAAGTTATGGCTCTTGGAAGTTTTGCAGCAAACTATTCTACAAAGTGACAGAATTGGCTTACTGCCATAAGTTTTCCGTCATTCTGCAGCCCACCGAGTGACAATTTTTCCTGGCGTAGGCGGGATTCGTGCCGACAAAAGTGAAATTTGTCATACAGTTAAAATTTCCAATAACTCTATGCGCCTGAATCTCAGCCCCACTCTTGGTCATATTGACCATGTGGTCGAGGGTCGGGCTAACCGCAATCCCCGCCACTCTGCACTTGCTGCCTATTGCTATGGTCACATTAACACCATGGAGTCGGGGATCAGAGCTAACAGTCCGCCCCTGTGAGAGTATCCCCTGATTCTTGCCAGTGGTTACATGGTTTTTCACGGAACTGAGGTTCAGAGCTTAAACCTCGTTGTAGCTCCAACCGTCTTTGTGCTTGGTCCTATGCCTGTCATATGACTTGGGCTAGGGCCTTAAGCCTCGCCCCCCATCCTTTACACCTTATACCTTTGCCTAAGGTTTTTTGATAACGTTGTTGATCATGGGATGGAGCTAAGCCCTAAGCCCCTTGGTTTTTGCTCCCGCCGTGTTTTCGTGGGGTGTCATTGACTAGGGACTAGGGCTTATCCCCAACCCTGTCCTCCAGTACATCAACGCATAAAAGTTAAATATAAGTTGTAATCCATATATTTTAAGAACCATTGTGTAGCATAGTTGGAAATGCGTGGCGATGTTGGATGAGAGGTTGGGCGTTCGATCTCGCCTAGCATGCAGGCCGACCTCGTACAATTTTATTCAACCTAGAGGTGCCACGTGACATCCTCTCACTAGTCCACATAAAACCCCATCAACCAATGAAAATCAACCATCTGAATGAACCACGTAGTGATACTAGAAAAATATGATTGGCTCTATTGTACACCCAATCAACTTGTTGACTCAGCTGTACAATCTGCCCAGTTAGCAGTCCAGTCAGCAACTTGCAAAAAAAATTAGTTGTTGAGCCAAATGAACAGAACATCATAAATTGAGCATACGATCTCAATTTTCAGCGATTCAAGTTGTGTTGGATTCAATATGATGAGAACTACGTTTTGGAATTGGTTTTGGGCACTTCTAAGCACTTTCATTTTTGAGCACTTTTCTGATCCCCTAGATCAATCCTCCCCATTGGAAGCTTTTGGACCACCAAAAGATTATTTTTAGTCAACAGATAGGCAAGGATATAGCTCCCTCACCCTTCCAACCTCAATTCATTTGGCCTTGCTTGGATTAGTTCCCTTGAGTCCCACGCAAAGGTACTCCACATTACGTCTTCTTGAAGTCCTTATTTATTTTTCAAGAATGGTATCTTGTTGCAAATCTTCAAGATATTCGGGAGAGAAATATTGTATTGTTGGCATATGAACATTATCTCCTTGATATTCAATCAAAGGAGGCTCATATAATCTCAATTTCTCTTCACCTTGAAGCTTTTCTTTGCTGATGCAAAGCCTTACTTCATCTCCAACTTGGAAGTCATGGTTAACATGATCTTATCATGTCTAGCCTTGTACTTGGCTTGACCCTTCACCAAATGTTCTTGTACCATCTGATTTTCCAACTGAATCTATTATGGTTGATTAAGATATAATGCAAAAAATTATGTTGTACTTATTTTACCTTTCAATGCATTGAAGGATTTCTGTTGCTTGCCTCCCCATTGAGAGACTTGTTTCACCCTTGTCAAAGCATGCAATGAAGTTAGCTTTGTCTTGAAAGAGGTTGTCCACGTAGCACCTTCAACAAGTCTTATTTGATGGTAACCACTTCACAAGTTCAACTTAGTGAAATAAACAACATCCTTCAATTGATTCAACAAAACATCAATGTGAGGAAGAGGATAAGGATTCTTTACCATGATTTTGTTCAAAGATCCAAATCCACACACTGTGATCGTTGTTGCCATGTACCATCCTTCTTCAGAGACAAGACATTAGGAGACCCACAAGGAGATGTACTAGGCCTAAGGACCCCTTTTTCAACTAGCTCTTGCATATTCTTCTTGATTCTTGCATTTTCTAAGACTAGCATCGTGTACATACCAATGTTCAAAAGTGATGCATCCTACTACAATTGAACTTCATGTTGGATTCCTTTTTTAGGAGGCAATCCTTTTGGTTCCTAAAACATCTTATGATATGTGTTAATAACTTCAATCAAATCATATTTAAGTTTTGCATCACATCCTTGGAAGGCTTCAGATTCAACATCATCTTTGGGTTTGATCATTAACAATACAAAATTCTTACTAGCATTTACAAGCCTCTTCATTTGTCCAACACTTACAAGAGGAAAATTCATTTTCTTGCGATGTTCTCTAACAATATACTCAATTCCATCTTTAAATAAATGATATTTGTTTTCATGAAGATAAAATATGGCTTTCCAGTCATAGAAGTATGGGCTTCCCAAAACAATCCTGAATATGTCAACTGGTACTACATCAAGTTCTACCTCATCAATAAAGTTTGCAGTGATGGCAAATCTAAGTTTGCATTTTTTTGTCACTTGCAATTTGGCGTTGTCACACACCCAACCCAAATTATAATATTTAGGATGAGGAATGGTTTCCAAATTTAGTTTCTTGACAATGGCTTCTAAAATAGGGTTGGCTTGGGATCCACTACCAAATAGAGTATCTACTTTGTTATGTTTTCTTATGACCTTAATATGGAAAATCTCAATTATTTATTTTTCATTTTGAGTTTCAATGGGTTTGCTAGAATAACTTGTACTTGCAATAGAATCCTTACCTTTCATTCCCATGGCTGCAATTTTGGTCTCATCACTGGAATCAAATCCTAGATCTTGTTGAGTTATTGTAGCAATCTTTTGTTTCCCCTCGTTGTTAAATTTTTTTGGTCTCAACTCTAGATGAAGTTTCCAACAATGGTCTTCATGATGGCCTTCTTTTGAACAACATTTACATGTGAGTTTTTATCCCTCTTTCTTAACTGCAACATTATTTTTACCCTTGACTTTGAACTTCCCCTTTCCTTTGTCTCTAGTTTTTAATGCCTTTTTGTTAGTCTCTTGAGGAACATTTTTCCTTCTTTCTTCTAAATGAGTTTCTTGTACACAAACTTCATCTAGATTTGTAGGGCTAAACATAAGAATTATATGCCTCAAGTTACTATGTAAACCACCTATGTACTTAAGGAGAGTGTCTTGAGAGGATAAATAGACACCCAAAATGAGAGTTGTTCTTATAAACTCTTGGGTATAACTTTTAACACTCATATCTTTTTCTTGTCTAAAGTTTTTGTAGTCCATTATTTCTTTCTGCATATAAGCTAATGGATAGAATTGTCTCCTTAATGCAGCTATGAAATCATTCCAAGAAGAAACCATCTTACCTCTTTTCTTTAAATCCTCTTGGGTTTTTTCCTCCCACCATATGAGAGATGCACTCTCTAGATGAAGAGAAGCAAGTTGGATTTTAGTGGAATCATCATCTATTTGTTGAATCCAGCAATAAACTTCAAGCTGATGAACCCAATTATCCATTTCTTCTTCATTTACTTCTCCATTATAGATAAGCAATTTGAATTTAACATCAAGCTTTAACGGAGTTCTTGGAGGATTACATGAAAGGGTTGAAGTGGAGGAGGATGAACGTGAAGATGGAGATGAAGGAGGAGGAGAAGATGGAGGTGGAGGTGGAGGCTTACTCCCATCTTCTCCATTAACGTTTGGTATATTTGAGCTCTCCCCTTGCAACGTTGTGCTCCTTTCTTCAAACAAAACTTTCACCATTTCACACATTTCAAAGAATGATTTTTTGAAAGTTCTCTCATCCTAAGACATCATTTATTGTCATTCTTCCTGTGTCATGACTGGTGAAGCTTGAGGTATGTGTGGCATCCTTGAACCCACTTGAATATTTGGCTCTTCAAGCACCCCTCCTATTTTCAGCTTCAAAATTGTAAGCATAAAAAATGTTGACACCTAATCCTTGTGATTGGGTAAATATATGTAAATAAATAAATAAGAAATATGAATAGTCATTAGGAGATGAACTGAAAAGTCTCTCCCTCATGTATATAATAGAACTACCTGATGGAATAGAATACACGAATCATTTTTTGCCTTATAGAGTTACTGCCTGGCCTGACATGGTATCAGAGCCAGCTCCTTTTTTAGCTCTTATGTCCCTTGTAACTCCCTTGTCTACTCTCCATATACCTACGCTGCTCCTCCATACAATTATTTGCTCCTAACACTACCTGCACCCTCTCTCTTCCATATTCCATATATTCAGGCTTGACATAGTGGGCAGGTCTGAACACTGCATTATCTGCGTTCTCTGGCTCTCTGGACTGTCCACAAACGTTTTCTCCCATACTTATTCACTGAAAGCCATCTCCTCCGCCATTATTGTGAGTCCATGCAGTCCATTTGAGGAACGCTGGTGCGGTGAGCATGGAGCAGGAGCAGCCGAGGCCTTGAAATGCGAAGTTAGAAGTCTTGAATTTGCTCAGCCAAGGTTCTAACGATACAGGAAAACGTTGTTTCTTGGGTAATCTTTACACATTTAAATCAATGCTCAATATAAACAATGTTTCAATATATACGTTGCTATGGTATTTTTAACGTTGGTATATGTTGCGTGAATAATGCTTTGAAGCCTTCCACATAACGCTGCTTCGATTTTCTCTATTGTTGCTTCCCTTGTTGTGCCTTGGACAACGAGCGCTCTGCTGCAGCTAGCCTGGAAACGATATTGAACTTGTATCTGTCCAAGCATGTCCAAGAGATCTGTTTAATCTTTCCATGTGCAAAGCTTTAAGTGCACGTGCTTGACAAGAATAAACAAAATATGTGAAAAATGCGGGAGCAGATCCAACTTCCCGAAGGTCCGAAATTCCTGCTGATAAAATGGTCTTAAGTCATGAACATTGCGTGGGTGGCCGTTTGAAACTAAAAAAGAGGTAAATAATAAAGGCATAAGCAGCGTTGGGACCTTCAAAAAATATTGTAATCTGCTGCCTTGATTAATCATAAATGTCACGTGAGGAAGAAGGATATTCGAAATTTTTTGGATGGTATATATATATGTGAGTGAGAGAGCCACTATTGAAGATTGAAGGCTGTGCTCTCCCATCTGACAACAAATTTTCTCTGGCACCATCTGTGGAGTAGTGCATTTGTTGTACATTTGATTAGGGTAGTGAAGTGAGCTTTATTTCAGGGTTTTGCTAATCTAAACACATAAAATTCATGTTTTTTTTGTGTTTGAGATGATATCATTCTCGTTGGAATATACTTTGAAGTTTTTTTGGTATATACTTGAAGACTTTTTGACATGTAAAATGTGTACTCTTAACTTTGTTTAACACATGGAATTGCATTGAGCCCCTTATTTTTGGTACACTGACTGCATGGTATTGGCATCCATATTGGTATATAAGGAAGAGATTTGAAATCTTTTGAGAGTTCCCTTTTGAGTACAATTTTACTGTATATAGGCAAAAGTATTTTTCTATCAGCAGAAATAATTTATTTTTACAGAATGCATTCAATCATATCCATGGTGGGAATAGTTCTCACTGGCAAGGAGAACTATCCTGAATGGTCCCGGATGATAAAACACACCCTCATTTTCAATGAGTTGTGGAAAG
>APFE031597235.1:65748-130980 GCA_000404065.3 Pinus taeda
GAAGGGAACTCAAGACTTTGGAATCAAGTATACACAGGTGGACGACTTCAGCTTGATTAGATACTCTGATTCAGACTTTGATGGAGACAAAGAAACTGGGGTATCAACTTCAGGATATGCTATGAGTCTTGGATTAGGACTGTCTCTTGGAGATCACGCAAACAATTAGTTCCAGCAAATTCCACAACAGAAGCAGAATACGTGGCAACAGCTGAAGCAACAAAAGAAATTGTGTGGCTCAGGAAAATTCTTGAAGATTTGCAGGTAAAACAAGTACAATCAACTCCACTGATGATTGACAATACTTCTGCAATAAAGTTGGCCAAGAACCCAAATTTCCATGATCGAACAAAGCACATCAATACTAAATATCATTTGATTTGACATCATGTTGAGGCCAAAACAATCCATCTCCATAATTGTTCCACAAATGAGAAAATTGCAGACATCTTCACCAAAGCGCTTGGAAGAGAAAAGCTTGAACGATTCAGAATGATTCTTGGACTCACCAACATCCCTTCAGATTAAGGGGCGCAATGTTGACAACTAATCCTTGTGATTGGGTAAATATATGTAAATAAATAAATAAGAAATATGAACAGTCATCGGGAGATGAACGGAATAGTCTCTCCCTCATGTAGATAATAGACCTACTTGATGGAATAGAATACACGAATCATTTTTTGCCTTATGGAGTTACTACCTGGCCTAACAAAAAAACACTTGCAAACAAAATCAAACCTTCAAAATAACCTTAAGTTGTGATACGAAACTGCTCTAAATTACGAACTTGAAGGTTTATGGCAAATTTGCAAGTAAAATTTTATGTCTTTTAGGCAATGGATCAAATTGAAAAAGTACATAAATTAGTGTTTTAAACTCAGTTTGTAGCAAACAAACAGAGAAAAATAAACCATACATAACAATACAGTACAACAAATTGATAAAGGAGTTCACCCCTCATGGGCTACGTCTCCTAGTCCAACTTACAATGTTGGGCCTCTTCAACTAAGTACTCAACTCTATAATTACATAGGTTTACATTTCTCAAAATGAAAAAATAATGTCCCAGATGGCTTTAGAAGACCCAAAAACCCCTATTTGGGTTGTTATTGGGCTCAAAAAGACCAAAGACTCATCAAGTTATGGCTCTTGGCAATTTTGCAGCAAACTATTATGCAAATTGGCAGAATTGGCTAATTCTCATATGTTTTCCGCCATTATGCAGCCCACCAAGTGACAATTTCGCCTAGAGCCAGCCGGATTCACACCGACAAAATTGCAATTTTCCAGACAATTAAAATGCCCAATAAATCTATGCCCCGAATCTCAGCCCCACTCTCAGTCATATTGACAATGTGGTCAGGGGCTAGGCTAACCACCACCCCTGCCACTCCACACATGCCGCCTATTACTATGGTCACATTGGCACCATGGGGCTAGGGGTTAGAGCTAACAGTCTGCCCCCACTGGAATAACCCCTGATTCTTTCCAGTGGTTACATGGTTTTTCATGAAACTGACGTTGAGTTTTGGTGGGAGGCCAAAACTCAAGAGGATCTTAAGAAAAGTGGTAAGATTATTTCCTCTTGGAATGATTTTGTAGCTGCATTAAGAAGACAATTTTATCCATTAGCATACATGCAGAAAGCAATAATGGAATGGAAAATTTTTAGAAAAGCAAAAGGTATTAATTTCAAAGCTATACCTAAGACTTTAGAAGAAGAGCTCTCATTCTGGGTGTGGATTTATCCTCTCAAGACACTCTCCTTAAATACATAGGTGGTTTACATAGTTACTTGAGGCATACAATTCTTATGTTTAGCCCTACAAAGCTAGATGAAGTTTGTGTATAGGAAACTCATTTAGAAGCAAGAGGGAAAAATGTTCCTCAAGAAACTAGTGAGAAGCTATTTAATTCTGGAGACAAAGGAAAGGGGAAGTTCAAAGCCAAGGATAAAGAGAATGATTCAATCAAGAAAGAGGGAGAAAAACTCACATGTAAAAATTGTTCAAAAGAAAACCATGATGAAGACCATTATTGCAAAATTCATCTTGAGTTGAGACCCAAAAAGTTTAACAACAAGGAGAAAGAAAAGGCAGTTGCAACAAATCAACAAGATCTAGGATCTAATTTTAAAGATGAGACCAAAATCAGAGCCATTGGATTGATAGGTAAGGATTCTATTGCAAGTACTAGTTCTTCTAGCAAACCCATTAAAACTCAAAATGAAAAAGAAGGAATTGAGGCTTTCCATATTAGGGTCATAACAAAACATAACAAAGTAGATACATTGTTTGACATTGGATCCCAAGCCAGCCTTATTTCAAAGGAAATTGTCAAGAAACTAAATTTGGAAACCATTCCTCATCCTAAGCCTTATCCTTTCGATTGGGTATGTGACAATGCCAAATTGCAAGTGACAAGAAAATGCATAATTAAGTTCGTCATCACTGCAAATTTTGTTGATGAGGTAGAACTTGATGTAGTACCACTTGACATATGCAGGATTGTTTTTGGAAGTTCGTACTTATATTGTAATAGCCTTAGTGAAAAATCCATGTAATAAAAGTAATAAAGGAAAAATAATAACCACGGTTGATTGGACACTTATTCCAAGTTTAATATTGGGCAAGACATCCTAGTGTGGGTGTTCATTTGGTTTATTATGGCTAAGGAAATTGGCAAAGGCAATGGCTAAGGCTTTGGAAAGGAAAAATGACACTTTTGGAACATTTATTTATGAAAATAATGGAAATTAGGAGAAAATGAAGGTGAAAGGACACAGGTTGCATGTGAGGAGGAAAATTAAGGAAAATAATGGAAAATGAAGAAAATAGAAGCCTAATTGATAAAAGGCTTCTAAGGGTCAGTTTGTAACCTTTTGTCAGTTCAGTTTTGGAGCTGTCTCATTATTCTATCTCTCTCTCTCACTCTTGGACACTTAGAATTGCTTGGATCACGTTGGCATTGGATCAAGAAAGGAAAAGAAGACAAGAGAAAGGAAGGAGCAAGCAAGGAAAAGAAGGATCAAACAACTACAGCAAGATTCTTTGCAGGTATCGAATTGCATGTGTATTTTCCTTGATAGATTTGGCATGCATGGTATTGCATGTGGTTCTTTGCTGCCATGGTGTGGATCTTGCCAGGTGTGACAGTGTCTTTAGCCTAACCTTTCCATTTCCGAATAGTCATTGTGTGATGGGGTTATCATCATTTCCTTGTTATATTTATGTTCTGAAGGTGTCATTTAATTCTAGTCAGTGACCTGAGCTCTGGGCCTGAAAAAGTGGCTCAAATACCAGGGAAGCTGGCACAACACTGAGAAAAATAGTCCCTGGAGGCTGGCATGTGATGCTGTGGGAGCGTCCAGAGCCTTCTGGACACTAGCATGCCCATATCATGGGAACGCCCAGGGGTTAATTGTTCTAAAAACACAGTGGGACCCAGGGGCTAGTTACTTGAGTAGTTGGGATGGTTCCTGGGAGTCTTGTAGCTGATGTGGAAGGTATTTATGTTGTGTTCCTGTCGATTCCACTTCCTTAAGGCCACATAGGAGGTTGAATCCCATCATACTAGCCTCTCATCACACATTTACCCCGGTTGGCTAGTTACTTGGGTAGATGTGGGAGGAGGTTGTTACATATATGATAGGAAATCCATCTTTCATCGCCATGAGAGAAAGTATCATTAGTTTAAATATAGGATTGAGTATATTGTTAGAGCACATCACAAGAAGTTGAATTTGTCTTCTGTGAATATTAGACAAATGAAGAGGCTTGTAAATCCTAGTCAGAATTTTTCATTGTTAATGATCAAACATAAATATGTTGAGGAATCTAAAGCTTTCCAAGGGTTTGATGTAAAAATCAAACATGATTTAGTTGAGGTTGTTAACACATGTGATAATATGTTTCAGGAGTTTGACATGTTGCCTCCTAAAAGAGGAAAACAACATGAAGTTCAATTGCAGCAGGATGCATCACTTTTGAACATTGGTAAGAACAAGATGCCAATGTTAGAGAATGCAGGTATCAAGAAGCAAATGCAAGAGCTACTTGAAAAAGGGGACATTAGGTGTAGTACATATCCTTGTGGGTCTGCTAATGTTTTGGGTCTGAAGAAGGATGGTACATGGCGATGGTGATCATGGTGTGTGGATTTTGGAGCTTCAAACAAAATCATGGTAAAGAATCGTTATAATCTTCCTCACATTGATGTTTTATTAAATAAATTGAAGAATGTTGTTTATTTCACTAAGTTGAACTTGTGAAGTGGTTACCATCAAATAAGACTTGCTAAAGGTGATACATGGAAAACCTCTTTCAAGAAAAATATAGTTTCATTGCATGCTTTGACAAGGGTGAAACATGTCTCTCAATGGGGAGGCAAGCAGCAAAAAGCCTTCAATGCATTGAAAGGTAAAATCAGTACAACATCAATTTTTGCATCAAATCTTAATCAACCATTATAGATTCAGTTGGTGAACTAGATGGTACAAGAACAATTGTTGAAGAGTCAAGCCAAGTACAAGGCTAGACATGATAAGCATCGTGTTAACCATAATTTTCAGGTTGGAGATGAAGCAAGGATTTGCATCAACAAAGAAGAGCTTCAAGGTGAAGAGAACTTGATATTATATGAGTCCCCTTTGATTGAATATCAAGGAGAGAATGTTCAGATTCCTTCAATAGAATATTTCTCTCCTAAATCTCTTGAAGAATTGCAGCAAGATACTACTCTTGACAGAAAAACAAGAACTTCAAGAAGAGGGAACGTGGAGTACCTTCGTGTGGGACTCAAAGGTACTAATCCAAGCAAAGCCAAATGGATTGATATTGGAAGGTTGAGGGAAGTGTAGCCTCATCTATCTATTGACTCAAAAATAATCTTTTATAGGTTGAAAAGCTTCCAATGGGGAGGAGTGATCCAAGGGATTAGTAAAGTGCTCAAAACTAGTGCCAAAATGTAGATCTCGCTGACCTGAATCCAACGCAACTTGAATCACTCAAAATTGATATCGTATGCTCCAGATATCGTGTTCTGATCATTTTCCTAAACAACTAAATTTTTTGCAGGTTGAAGTGCAGGACTGCTGATTGGGAAATCCATACGCTCACTGGGCAGGCTGACTGTGTTTTTCATGCCAATGGCAATCTTCCATTTGGCATCACTAGATTGGTTCAGAAATTTCAATTTTTGATTGGTTGTTGAATGACGTGTTGGACCAATTATAGGGTGCCACGTGGCCCATTCACGGGCTGCCACATGGCACCCTGAGGTTGTCAAAGAAATTATTGTGGCCCAAAATGGCCTTCGTGGGGATCGAACATGAGACCTATTTCCAGACATAGCAACACATTACCAACACGTTTCGGGTGTTTCTTAACTACTATGGCAATTAATTTATATTTAATTTTTTGACAAATGAATGTTGGGGTAGCCCCCATTCACCTCACACCCACAAGACCACAGGCGGAGGGAGCCGAGGGCTCGGGGCTTAGCCCTGACCCAAGGTCATGGTACCATTCATATAACCAAATCATAGGTGGAGTAAAACTCTAGAGCAAGGGTTCTTGGGATAAGGCCCAAGACGAGGTCCCATGGAAATTCATAGGACCAAGCCCTAATGAAATAGAGTGCTCGCAGGAGGGGGCTTGGGTAAGCCCTAGCTCTAGATCATGTGTCTACATGGGGCCACAACAGACATAACAGAGTATTGTCAGAAGGGGGCTTAGGAAAAGGCCCAGTTCCAGGTCGTATGTGGTAGATGGAACTGTGGGCACGGAAAGGATAATGTGCCCGACAGATGGGCACAAAATTTAGGGGCTAGCCCTGGGTTCTATGGCACACATGGAACCGATGGCGTGGGTACGTGGGGCCTATATCGGCAGGGGCGGGAAGTTAGCCCTAGTCCCTGGGCCTATGGCCCATGTGGCCCAAATTTTCTGCCCATAGGGGTCATTGGGCTTTTAAGTCGTTCGACAATTTTCCCTTGAAATGACGCGAATATCGCTGGCACTAGGAGAAAATGTCGCTCAGTGGTTCTGTAAAAGGAAAAAATCATAGAACAGTTAGCAGGGGAGTCAAGTTTGTAGAGCAGTCAATAACAAAACTTCTCTAGAGAATAACTTTCTTAGTTTTTGACCAAACTAAGCCCAACCAGCTTGGGGTTTTTTACTGTTCTGGAGCCATTATTTTTACATTTTGAGCATTGTAAATCCATGAAATCATAGATATGAGCACTTAATTAAAGAGACCCAACATTGGAAGCTAGACCAGGAGATGTGGCCCAAGAGGGGTGAACTCCTTTATCATTTTTCTATCTTGTGTTGTTGTGTATGGTCTATTTGTCTTTGTTTTTATGCTACAAATTCAGTTTAAAAACCATTAATTTATGTACTTTTGTAAATTGATCCATTTCCTAAATGACATAAAAATTTACTTGCAAATTTTCAATAAACCTTCAAGTATGTAATACATATCACCGAGGGAATGCACTTCCTGGCACCACCCTAGCACACAGAAGTTGTGGAAAAGAGAATAAAAAAAAATATAGTTATTATTGTTGAAGAGTGCAGAGAATAGCATAGAGAATTATTATTGTTAAGCACTAGGAAAATTTTAAAACCAGCTAAAGAACCCTCTTAGAGGCTAGCTGGGCATAAACATCATAAAGGGTAGTGACTTTCCTGTAGGGCTGAAGAACCCACTAGAAGCTTGTGGATTGATGAACCTATTGGACTGGGAAGAATCATTCAAGTGCTTGTGAGGGCTGATGAATCACCAAGAATTGCCTTAGAGTTGAAGCTTTGGTGCTTGACCCACTAAGGAACCACCTACCTAGAGAGTGATTTATTTACCAATAGACAACTTAACTACTGAATAACCTTCCTCATCGAGTACTCCCTTCTCCTGAAAGTGAGCTATAGTTCTATGAATTGTAGTATGTTAGTATGAATGTGAATATGCCTGAAACGTGTGAGTGATTATGAGTATATTCGGTGGATGAGGCAATGTGGAGTGGTGGCATCTTGTGTCAATCGTTTTGTTGGTTAAAATTTAAAAACCCTCAGAAGCACTCCACCTCAAGATTTGGAATATGCCTTGGGGGTGACAGTTTCAAGTAAGACTTGGCTACAATTGTCTATGGTTGGGTGGAGAGTTTAAGTCCTACTCTTAGTTAGAAAACTTCAATACTGATTAAGCTAAGTAATGCTTTTGCTCTTGTAATTAAATGTCTAACATGTGCTCACTGTGTTGTCTATAGGCCTGTAATGATCTTAGTTTGACTCTAAAATGTGTAGTTGTGCCTGTAAATCGAGTCTAGAATGAGTTTTCATCTTTACTTGTGAAATGTTGATGGAACATTGATGTCTTTTAGGACTTTGGGGCACTGTATGGCTTCCTATTTGATTGCATGGGTTTGTTACATATTATTATTAGCCAAGAGATTAGGACATCTTTGAGTTAAGATGGACTTGATTTCTGCCAATTTTTATTAACTGAAGAGGCTTGCAGACAGTAAGTTGATCATTTCTCAAGATCCTCAGTGAACATGAATGGGCAAGTCCCTGTTCCATTTATTATGTCAACAAAAAAATTGGCTATTAAGTCTTGTTTTATTATTCTTAAGCTCAGGAAGCTGAAATCTCAGGGGAGATAGCTCCAAAGTGAGCTATGTAAACACCTTTATGGCAACAGGTTGGGTCTTGGGGCATGCCATACGCTCGTAGAACCATCGTGGCCAAGACGTAGTCTAAGACTCTTCAAATGCAGTGAATAACTCATATAGGCATGGTCCCTGTGTTATTAGCCCTCGACATATTAGACTCCAACTCATATGACCCTCACTTGTGAACGAGATATCAAAATATTGGATCTCACTTATTCTTGTCATGTAGATCCTCCCAATATGCTGATGTTATTTTCTTTGAGGTTTTATTCCGAGACAAAAAAGGGGGTTTCTATCATCTACTATATTTAAATTTCCATCCTAGCACCTTGATTTGTCAACCCCGTGATGGTGAATATTCTCTGTCTCTCAAATGATGCTTTTACATCTAACTTTTGGAAAGCTTCTCGGTCTCAATAGTTTAGCATGTAGTTTCTCCTGAGATCATTTTCTTTAAGATAGGATTTTCCTTCGATGTATGTTTCACCATAGAAAGTTTTACCTTCAAGGTGGATTTCCTCTGAGGATGATTTTCGTCGAGAAAGAGTTTTACCAAAAAAAAAAAATAATAATAATAATAATAATAATTAATTAAAATAATAATAATAAATAAATAATTCTCCAAGAAGTTTTTCCCCAAGGTGAGTTTCCTCTGAGATGACGTGGAAAGTACTCAGAACCTTGGACCTTGGCGGTTTAAGGGCTTAGTGTTGCAGAGTTTCTGTCAGGGTGTGGTCATATTTGAGGTGACATGGCAGTTGTGGGTCATTGTGCTTACATGAGAGAGGGCGGTTTTTATATATATATAGAGAGAGATAGATTTGTTTATTTATTTATATGTTATGACCCCAGGTCATTAACAAGTGGGAAACTATTGCACTAACTCCAAGTGGCAATGATGAGGCTTATGAGGACAACCATGTGAGCACCAAGTGGGGACCACGTGGTGGGTTGGTGACATGGAACTAAACTTTGAATGGCCATAAATTTCGATATGGAGGTCAGATCGGGACAAAATTTATATCGTCAAAATCATCTCAACGAGATTAACACAAAGAAATCATCCATATGACATTTTAAGGAAGTTGAAAAAGATTGAAACTTTTATGCCCGATTTCCATAACCTTACCTTAGATCTATTTCGAGCATCGTAACCATCTACTTCTAACTTGTGTTGTGGGTTGGGATTAGGAGGGGGGGTGTTACAGAGTGGTATAAAAGCCGAGTTTAACACTTGGACTAGATGGGCTTTATCATGGAAAAAATAGTGGCAAGGTTCCTTCAAAGCCTCAAAAATCGGGCGATACTCTATTACAGAGCTAACAGAGCAACAAAATTTCCTATTGAATTCTATAAAATGGATCAAATAAATGTTTAAGTGTTAAAAGTTTGTCAATGGTTGAATTGATCGCATGTATGATTGATATGCTTGCCTTGAGATTTAATTATGTACCATAATACCAATATGTGACCTCTTGTGATATATGTTAATGATCTGATGTGGTTTTTATGTTCTAAACTAATATTATGGTTTCAACTAACCACATATCAACAACCCCCCCGGAGGAATCAAGGTGATAACCTTCTCTATGTATATTGATTTTTTATTAAGTCTAACAAGGGTGTGTGTGAATGACAGCACATGAAGATCACCAAGAATAGCAGAGGATGGTACAACGTAAATCCTGAAGACTAAGAAATGATCAACAAGATGATAGAATATAATTATGAATCCACACATGGGCAAGAAGAAAGATTAATTGGCCAAGGGGAGGGAAAGCTCTTTAGATTTAAAGGATACCTTGATGATCCTAAGGGCTGAGATTAGGAGTTGTAATGCAGATAATTAAAAGTTTGTGAGGGCTCAAGAAAAGAAAGTTGAAGTAAATGCAGTCATTCTGGAAAACCTTTTTGACTTATAGAGACATTGGTAGCATGATTTGGGGACTAATCATAGAGACAGGCAGACCCCTTTGGGATCGGAAGAAAGAATAAAATGGGAAGATGGCAGAAGGTCCATGAAAATGCATAGGAGGTAAAGTGAAGACACCATGAGAGTGAATGCACCATTGAGTACCCCAGGGAGAAGATCTAGCACTTATAGACATCACTCTAGTAAACATTCTAGTTCTAATACAAGGAGGCATTATCATCATCATCATCATCGGAGAAAGAGAGAAAGGAAACATATGCCAAAGGAATATAAGAAGGCTAAACCACCTACATTTGATGGAGTGATGAAGAAATATGAAGATGCAGAACTTTGGTTGCTTGAAATGAATAAGTTCTTCATAATCCATAACTATTATGAGAACATGAAAGCAAAGGTAGCCACCTACAGTCTAAAATGAAAAAAAGACATATGGTGGGAATATTTGAATAATGTCAATGGAACAATAGAAGCGATCTAGAATAGGAATGAATTTGTAAGGCTCTTTAGAGAAATATTTATCAGACAACTACTATGATAGCAAGGAACAAAAAAATTATGAGATCATAATGGGACCAATGTCGAATGAGTAACACCACCAAGTTTTTGGAATTGCTGAGATATGTGCCATATCTTAAATATGAGAAGGAAAAAGTTCAAAGGTTCATAAGTGGGTTGCCCCTATCCATTAGAGATCGAATTGAGATCAATGAGCCTCATACATTAAATGATGCCATTAAAAAATTGAAGCATTGTTATGCACAATCCAAATGT
Source organism: Pinus taeda (assembly GCA_000404065.3). NCBI lineage: Eukaryota > Viridiplantae > Streptophyta > Pinopsida > Pinales > Pinaceae > Pinus > Pinus taeda. Next base: position 76,128 of record APFE031597235.1, read on the forward strand.
AGACCAGAGTTCAAAAGTGACAGGAAATCTAAAATAAATGCCAAGTTCAAGAAAAAAAGGTAGAAAGTTATTAATGAATCGAATATTGCCCTTGCTACTCAAGAAAATCAATGAAAGCTCAACACTGCTGGCAAAGACCTCTCTACTCAAGAAGGAGCCAAAAGTTATAGGAAGGGTCCATATAAGTGCTAGACACATGGAGAAAATCATATGAGACAAGATTACAAGAAATGCAAGCACATTGGGTCAAAAAGAGCGCAGATTGTGGGAGATGTGGCACATTCTATGCCTAGGATCTATGCAGCACTAGGCAATCGACAGGAAGACCATTTTGCTTCCATAATCGAGATGGAAGGTAAGGTTTATGACCAAATTATTTCTAATTTGATTGAACTTGGTTCTAATTATAGATACATAAGCCCAATTCTTATGGAATGATGCCAATTTCACCAAGAACCACATGAGGAATCCTTGCTAGTTCAATTAGCCACATGAATAAAGAAGAGGGTTGAGTATTGGGTGAAGACTTGCCGAAATGAATTAAATGGAATACCCATTATGGCAGACTTTAATGTGTTGTCATTAGGAACATATAGCATATTGTTGGGCATGGATTGGCTATACAAGCACCACACCAAGGTGGATTTTTTGAAAAGGCAATCGAGTGCTTAAATGAGCATGAAGTAAGAAGAGCATTGCAAGCCAATATAAGTAGTAGGAAGGGATGCATCTTATTTGTTGCATAAAAAATAGCAACACTAAGAGTAATGACAATTGCATCTTAACCCGATATCATCCTGAAGCAATTCCAAGATTTCTTCCTTGAAGAGATTCCTAAATTTCCTCCTCATAGAGAGGTGGATTTCTTCATAGAATTGATACGAAGAGTAGCTTCAACATCAAAGGCACGATATAGAATTAGTACTCCATAATTGGTTGAGTTGAAACTAAAGCTCAAGGAGATGTTGGATAAGGGATACATAAGGCCAATTATCTCTCCATGGGGAGCACTAGTCATGTTCATGAAGAAGAAGGATGGTACACTTAGGTTGTGCATTGATTATAAAAAATTGAATAAAGTGACCATCAAGAACATGTATCCATTGCCACAGATTGATGATTTATTTAACTAGGTGAGAGGATCAACAATCTTCTCCAAGATTAATTTAAGGTCAGGTTATCATAAGGTGTGTATAAAATATGAGGAAATACATAAAACAACCTTCAGAATGAGGTATGGACATTATGAATTCGTGGTAGTACCCTTTGGACTTACTAGTGCACCTGCAACCTTTATGTGCCTTATTAACAATGTATTGTGCCCTTACTTGGATAAGTTTGTCATAGTCTTTGTGGATGCCATTTTGGTCTATTCAAAGGCCAAGGAGGAGCACAAAGAGCATTTGGATGCAGTATTGCAATTGCTAAGAAAGCATAAGATTTATGCAAATCTTGGTAAATGCAATTTCTTTCAGTCACATATTCAATACTTGGGACACATTGTCTCAAGTGAGGGAGTGATAATTGAGCCAGAGAAAGTTAAGGCTATCATGGAGTGGCCAACACCTAAAAATGTGGTTGAAATTAGATCCTTCATGGGACTAATAGGCTATTACATGAGATTTATTGAAATTTCTCCAAGAATGGTTTTTAAATTACTCCTTTACAAAAGAAAGGGAAGATATTCAAATGGATAATTGATTGTGTAGAAAGCTTTGATCAGTTGAAGAAATTATTGACTAATGCACCAATATTAAGAATAACATATCTTGAAAAGGATTTCATGGTGTGCATGGGTTCCTGTAAGGGTGGAATTGGAGGAGTGTTGATGCAAGAAGGTCAAGTGGTGTGCTATGAGTCCTAGAAGTTAAATGAGCATGAATAGAATTATGTATCTCATGATTTGGAATTGGCTTCCATCATCCATGTGGAGACACTACCTTCTTGGTATGAAATTTACCCTAATGACTAATCATGGAGGGTTGAAGTATTTATTTGAACAACCCAAGTTAAATGCAAGGTAAGCTCGATGGCTAGCCATGCTCAACAAATTTGATTTTGAAATCAAATATATAAAAGGAAAGGATAACAGAGTAGGGAATCCACTTAGTAGGAAGGTGCAACTAAATCATTTAGCAGCCATAAGTTGATCCAAGTGGATCTTCAGATAATGGCATGGAAACTCAGAAATCAAAATGATCGGAATGAAGTCAACTCAAGACCAGAATGTAGATCTCGTCTTCCTGATTCCAATGGCACAAATGGTACTTCAATCATAGTCTAGATGATGAAGTTATTGCAAAAAGAAGAGCTCTTCAATCCTTAAGGAAAAGAGGAATTTCCTTTAGTAATGGGTCTTAAAGCCTTAAATGCAAATTGCAACTAGAGGTTGCATGAGGGCAGACTTAAGCATTGGACCATGGGACCCCTGATCGCCAATCTCTGATCAGATCAGATCAGTGGATCAGAGGCAATCACAATCGGCGGTCATATATTATTATATATAATAATTATATATAATTATATATATATATATCTACACACCGATCGGTGGAACTTCCAACATGCTGTCGGAGCAATATATGTGCGGGGTGCCGATGCAATCGACCGACACTGATATTGGCGATTAGCGATCAGTGGTTGATCATTCCTGAGGATCGGGACAGGGACATAGCGATATGCCGATCTGCGACTTCAGCGCAAACCCGATATAGACTATAAGCCAGATTTAATAATATTTAAGGTCGGGGCATATGGTTTTTGGGCAGATTTGTAGTGTTTTCGAGATTTTGAAGCTTTGTCGTTCAACGATAAAAAGACCATTTTGAGTGGCGGTTTCACCCGCCACTCTACCAACCTCCATTATTAACCAGAAAACCCCGATTTGAATGGGGTTTTGTCCAAAAAAACCATTATAAAACATAGTCGATGGAAGAGCAGTGAGGAGGTGTTTTTTTAATGGTTGCAGCACGCTAATTTGCAGAGGTTGAGAGCATCTGTTGAGTTGTTTTGAACAGTTACACAATTCCAGTCTCTTCTACAGCTGTAGGAAGCTTTGGCGTTGCACACCACGCCATCTCCAACATTCATTTCATAGCCATTAGGCAGATTGGAGGTATAAGCCTCTTTATGGACAGATCGATGAATGTAATTATGTTTATTCATGCCATTTAATAAGAAAGGCCTCCCCATTGTTGAGTTGGGCCCAGAGATGTAGTCCAAATTGGATGAACTCTATTATCAAGTCTTGGTGTTCTCTTTTGTGCCTTTTTATGTGTCTTCTTCTTCTTTTCATATGTGCACATTTATGTGTTAAGCTGCAATTTTATATGTAATTCTTTTCTATACATCTATAATCGAAAACATCCTGGATCAAGTAGTATCGCAAAAGGGATTTTTAGATGTGAATTGCATGTTTGTATGCTAACAAGAGGTACGCTTCAAAGAGGCGAAGGGAATATAGAACCTTTCGATCCAGAGGCCAGGAGTGCACCTCGAAGAAGAAACATGGGCTCATATTAAAGAGGAGCGTAATTTTAGAAAGACTTTCTATTAATGGCAGAGAATATCAGTCAGCTGGTTATAAGACTGGAAAAAGCTGAAGAGAGGAATCCAAAAGGAAAAGGTTCATCACATGGGAATGATGGAGAAGAATCCCCTCCTCCTTCTGGTGGTGAAGGTTCTTCTTCCCCACACCACCATAATCAGAGAAATCCAAAGGATGCATCTAAGAAACCTTTTTTTTAATTAGATGTTAAATTTGATCTTCCTATGTTTAATGGTGAAAGCAACGCAAAAAAGCTTAACAATTGGATCAGGCAGATTGAGGTTTATTACAGGATTCAACAAATCATAGAGGATGAGGTGAAAATTCAGCTGGCCTCTCTACGGCTGGGCAGCACAGCTCTCATTTGGTGGGGGAGTAATTTGTAGAGAAGTAAAAATGTGGGTAAGCTCTTTTCCTCATGGTCTGATTTTACTTCTGCATTAAGGGAACAAATTTATGCCTTAGGATACAAATAGAAAGCTTTAATGAATTGGCAATATTTAAGGCAAGGCAAAGGGCAGGATGTTCAGAGTTTTACAGAAGAATTTAGGAAGCAAGCACTGAATTTGGGTATTGCACTAGATACGCCTGAAGTTGTAACTAAGTATATTGGCTCACTGCATAGTTATATTCGGCATTCATTATTGTTGTTTGAACCAACCACTATTGACGCAGCTAATGTGAAAGCAATTCATATTGAAAACAGGGGCAAGAATGAAAGAGAGGACCAATCTAGAAAGCCACCATTCAAACCTCCCAATGGCAAATCCAAAGCAAAATGGAAAGGGAAGGAGAAGAAAATAGCAGTAACCAAAGAGGGAGAGTGGCCTTATTATAATCATTGCAAGAAAGAAGGCGACGATGATGATCACTATTGGAAGTAGCACCCAGAGAAATTCCCAAAGAAGTATGGAGGAAAGGGAAGCATAAAATAGTAGCAGCAGCACAGCAAGACCTTGGATCAAATTCGGGAGATGAAGCGTTGGTCACAGCAACATGAACAAAAGGTACCTTTACGCCTCCTGTTGATTCTATATCATAGGGAAGCACCAGTTCTGTAGATGAGTCCATTTCAAATGATAGAAAAAGGATTGAATTATTTCATATCAGAGTACTAGTAAACCATAAAGTAGAAACTTTGTTTGATACGGGGTCCCAAGCAAATTTAATTGCAGAATCTCTGGTAAAGAAGCTAAGCTTAGAAGAAAAACCACACCCAAAGCCTTACCCATTGGGATGGATACATGATAAAGCTAAATTGAATGTAACCCAACAGTGCAAGGTAAAATTTTTGATTGCTTCTAAGCTGGTAGATGAAGTAGAGATGGATGTTCTACCACTAGACATCTATGGCATGGTATTGGGGAGCCCCAAACTGTATGATAGAAAAGGTTTCTTTTTTCGCCAAGAGAACAAATACCACATCACTGAGGATGGGATAGAGTACATAGTGTGGGCTCATCAAAACAAAATTAATGCCATCCTTGTAAGCACTGGGCAGATGAAACGACTGGTGAACTCTAGCAAAGCATGCATGCTTATGGTCATCAGGGAAAAGGAGGCCGAATTTGCATATGCGTTCCAAGGTTGCGATGGTAAAGCATAAACAAGAATTGATGGAGTTAATTATTGATTATAATGCATTGTTTCAGAAGCCGCAGGGACTACCTCCACAGAGGGAGATCCAACACGAGATCCACCTGTTGCATGACACCCCTTTTCCAAATATCAGCATGTACAGAATGTTAGCAATCAAAATGGAGGATATCAAGCATCAAGTGTAGGAATTGTTGGACCAAGGCATGATCAACCCGAGCTCCTCTCCATGTGGGTCGCCGATTGTTCTAGTGCTGAAGAAGGACGACAGCTGGGGGATGTACGTGGACTACTGCGCTCTCAACAAAATAGCAGTAAAAAATCGCTATCCCCTCCCATGCATAGATGATTTATTGGATCAATTAAAAAGTGTTGTATATTTCACAAAATTGGATCTGCACAGTGGCTATCACTAGGTTCGAATTACGGAGCAGGACGTGTGGAAAATTGCTTTCAAAACAAAGTAGGGGTTATTTGAATGGATGGTAATTCCATTCAGGCTTTGCAATGCTCCAGCCATCTTTATGCGGGTTATGAATCATATATTTCAGCCTTTCATTGATGAGTTTGTTCTTGTATATTTAGATGATATATTAGTTTTCAGCAAGGGTTGGTTTGAACATATGAGTCGTGTAAAGAAAGTGCTTGATGTGCTAAAGAAAGAAAAACTTTTTGTAAAATTGTCAAAGTGTGAGTTTGGGAAAACATTATTGGGTTACCTAGGTCATATTGTTGGTCATGGTTAGTTAAAAAGTGATCCCAATAAAGTTGAAGCAATTGTAAATTGGCCTAAGCCCACTAGCGTAACTGAGGTATGTAGCTTTCTAGGTGCAATTCAATATTGGAGGATATTTATTGCTAATTTCTCTATCATTGCAGCACCTTTTCACACATTGACAAGTGTGAAACAAGTCTTCCAATGGGGAGGAAGACAACAGAAGTCCTTTGAAACATTGAAGGAAAAACTTAGCACCGCGCCAGTCATAGCCTTACCCGATCTCCAACAGCCATTTGAGATCGAAACCGATGCCAGCGGTTATGCCATGGGATCTGTACTGATGCAGCAAAAGAAGCCAATTTGTTACCATTCTGAGAAGTTTTCTCAAGCTGTGATAAACTATCCCACCTATGACAAGGAGCTTTATGCCTTGGTGCAGAGTGTAAAAAAGTGGAAACACTATCTGATCGGCAAGGAGACCATCATCCATATAGATCATCAACCCTTACAGTGCCTTCAGTCACAAACCAAGTTGCAGCAAACTCGTCATTTCAAGTGGATGGGCTTTCTTCAACAGTTTCATCTAATAATAAAGTATAAGAATGGCACTAGCAATAAAGTGGCTGATATGCTATCTCGCCCTCCTATTTCTGCTTCTATTATTTTGCATAATGCTTCGTTGTCTTTTGAAATTTATGTTGAACAATATGTTAACGATGATGACTTTAAGGAGGTTTATGCAAAACTAACCCATGGTTCACAGGTGGACAACTATCACTTGCAGGGGAAATTGTTGTATCACCTTGGTAAATTGTGTATTCCCATAGGAGAAAGAGTGCATGTAATTTGAGAGGCCCACACCTCTCTTGTGTCTCAACACTTTGGTGTCGAGAAGACTTTAAGTAATGTACAAAGATTTTGCTTTTGGCCTCATATGAAAAACATTGTGACTCACTATGTAAAGGGTTGTGTGATGTGTTCTATTTCAAATCCCTCTAATATAAAACTTGGGCTCTACACACCACTCCTTATTCCGACTCGTCCATGGGAACGTGCGTCAATGGACTTTGTAGGAGGTCTACCTTTGTCTAGGAGGGGTCACGACTATTTGTATGTCGTCGTTGACCACTTTAGAAAAATGTGTATTCTTATGCCTTGTAAAAAGCAGATTACTACAGAGCAGCTGCTTCTCTTTTCTTTCAGTATGTTTGGGTCCACTTTGGATTACCCACATCAATTGTGTCGGATCAAGACTCTCGCTTCCTTGGAGAGTTCTAGAACAACTTGTGGAGGATGATGGACACCAAACTGAAAAGGAGCATAGCATTTCACCTGCAAACCGACGGGTAGATAGAGGTTGTTAACCGTACTGTGGTACATCTATTACAAGGTTATTGTGGGAAGCATCTCAAATTGTGGGATGAACATCTCCCCAATATACAACATTCCTATAACCGAGCAGTTGATTCATCGACACAGCATTCACCATTCGAGACATGCTTTGGTTACCTGCCAAAGGACCCTTTAGACATGGTCTTTGGAAGGGAGGATGGCTCTAGTGGATGTAATGATAAAGACAAAGCTCAACAGTTCATTCAGTGAATCCAAATGATTCACCAAGCAGTGCAAGAACAGTTGGAAAAGAGTCAAGCCCATTACAAGGCTCGACATGATAGACACTGATTTTACCATCAATTCCAAGTGGGTGACAAGGTGTGGTTCAACATCAACAAAGATAGGATGAAGGGAGAAGGAAAGAAGTTGTGGCCAATCCGGTATGGACCATTCACCATATTGGAGAAGATTGGGAACAATGCCTTTCGTCTTGACTTACCAGTATATATGCAGATGTACTCAGTAATGAATGTGGAGAATCTAAAGCTATATGAACCTCCTTTGATCATGGACACTGATGAGGTGGGCACAATTCCTACCGTCGACAATTTTTCACCTAAATATCTCGATAAGTTGCCCGAAGACATCATCCTCGACAGAAGAACCAAAACTTCACAGCGAGGAGATGTAGAGTACCTTCAAGTTGGATGCAAGGAAATGCATCCCAGCAAGGCCAGATGGCTGGAGAAAGAGAAGGTGAGGGCACAGTGCCCTCGCTTGCTAATTGGCTAATGAAAAGCTTTTGGCAGTCCAAAATCTCCTCAATGGGGAGGATTGATCTAGGTGGGTCTTCAGATAATGGCATGGAAACTTAGAAATTAAAATGATCGGAATGAAGTCAGCTCAAGACTGAAATGTAGATCTCGTCTTCCTGATTCCAACAGTGCAAATGATACTTCAATCGAGTCTGGATGATGAAGTGATTGCCAAAAGAAGGGCTCTTCATTCCTTAAGGAAAAGAGGAATTTCCTTTAGAAATGGGTCTTAAAGCCTTAAAGGCAAATTGCAATCGGAGGTCTCATGAGGGCAGACTTAAGCATTGGACCATAGAACCCCCGATCGTCGATCTCCGATCAAATTGGATCAACGGATCGGAGGCAATCGCAATAAGCGGTCATATATGTATATGTATATGTATATGTATATGTATATGTATATGTATATGTATATGTATATGTTATATCGGCAATCGGGCAATCAGATCGGCGATACACCGATCGGCGGAACCTCCAACAGGCTGTCGGTGTGATATATGTGCGGGGTGCCGAAGCGTCGGCGATCAGTGGTCAGTCATTCCCAAGGACCAAGACAGGGACATAGCGATATGCCAATCTACAACTTTGGCGTGGACCCGATACAGACTATAAGTCCAATTTAATAATATTTGAGGCCCGGGGATATGGTTTTTGGGCGGATTTGCAGTGTTTTAGGGATTTTGAAGCTTTGTCGTTCAATGATAAAAAGACCATTTTAAGTGGCAGTTGCACTTGCCACTCTACCAACCTCCATTATTAACCAAACAACCCCGATTTGAATAGGGTTTTGTCCAAAGAACCCATTATAAAACACAGTCAATGGAAGAGCAGTGAGGAGGCGGTTTTTTTATGGTTGCAGCACACTGTTTCGCAGAGGTCGAGTGCATCTGTTGAGCTTTTTTGAACAATTACACAAATCCAGTCTCTTCTACAGCTGTAGGAAGCTTTGGCGCAGCACACCACGCCATCTCTGGCATTCATTTCATAGCCATTAGGAAGATTGGAGGTATGAGCCTCTTTATGGACAAATCGATGAATGTAATTTTGTTTATTCATGCCATTTAATTGATCCGAATTGGATCCTAAATAACTCTCTAAGTTTTCATAACTCTGTAAAATTCATGCCAAAGTTTCAAATTCTTACAAAGGTCGAGCTTATCATAAATATCCTCGAACAGTTGTAATTTGTTAGCAGTGCCGAGCAACAAGGACCCTCGGTCAAGCACACAGACCGTTGGCCCATGGTAACGCACTCTACCATGAAATAGCAAAACAGGAATTCTTTTTGAGAAACGGGGAAGGTTTCTGATATTCGATTAGGTTTCCAAGTCGTTAATCGCATATCGTTCGACAAACCCCTTAGTGAAGGAAAAGCCCCAAGCGACCCGGACCCAAAAAGTCAAAAACCGTATGGAATTCCCTAATTTCGTCAGAGGCGGGTCCCACACAAAAACCAGCAGGATATCGGAAGGGCTTCGAGTAGTAAGTGGTGTCGACCGAGTCCCGCCCGATGTCACACACTGGGTGCCACGCATCCGGCGAAAGAGAGAGAAAATCGTTCACATCGTACGGGTAAACGTCATGCAACTTACCCGCCTGATATGGACGGAGACTGTAGGATCTGGAGGCTCCAGATCAACGACGGACATGAGATTTGATGGATGACCAGATTCAATGGGGTAAACAGGCCAAGTTGTATAAAGTTTGAAGTCTGACATGAACGATGAGTTGGCGGAGGAATCATGTTCACGAGCATTCTATGATTTAAACGGAAATAACGACAGTTCAAACATTTCCAAGAGAACTAACATTCAATTCGTTATGAAATAGGTGGCCACCTCCCTATGAGGCGTTACACAATGATGATGACGCATAACAAAGGAATTCAAACGGACAGAGGTAGGAGAACTAGAAAGCTGGGAAGCGAAAATGAACAGTCAGAAAGCAAATTGGCTTTAAATCCATGAACTGGAAGAAATGAAAAGGGGAAGCAGTGAGAAAAGCGAGTTAAGAAAGCTGAGAGCAGAGAACAGAGAGAGGAAGACGAGCTGACCTGTAGGCAGCATCAATCCAAACAGAGATAGAGAGAGTCAGAGAGTTTGTGTACTCTAGAGAAGGCTTGAGAGGTTCAAGTGAACTCCTCTGTACATGCCTGTCATGTATGAGTCTCAGATTGGGCTCATACTACTGTGACCAAAAGAAGTTGAGTTTCAGTAAGGAGAGTCTGTGTACTCCAGAGACTTGGGGGATCCAAGTCCAGTCCTATTGATTTATATTTATTGAGTGAGACTCAAATTGAGCTCATTGTTGTAAAACTCTGCTTTGAAAACATAATAAAGAGGCCACCATTGAAGGTTGGACTAGGAAACATAGCCCACGAGCATTGGGTGAACTCCTTATTAAGCTTGTCATGTTTACATGTTTACCTATTAGGTTTTCTCTAACTACTTCAGCGTCTATGTATTTCGCAATCTTATCGATCTGTTGCATAAATTAACATAGGCACATCCATGCACATGAGTCTGTAATACCTTTATTTCTTTGTCCTAGATAAATTCCAGATCAAGTGGTACCAGAGCTCTAGGTTACTAAGGTTAGACAAGCTTGTGCTGGATTTTGTTGTTGAATGCTAACTAGATCAAAGCTTAAATTAGGAAAAGGAGAGTTGGTTGAAACTAACCCTGAAATTGGAAGAGTCTATCCTAAGAGGAAAATGTCAGAAGAAAGTCCCTTGGAAACATACCCTCAATTCATGGATAGTTTCATGACTATGAGAGCCATGGTAGAGGAAATGTATAGAGAATTTAAGAAAGGTAGAGAGGAAGATTCATCAAAATCCAAACAAGATAAAGGAGCAGAAGAATCTCTCCTCCATGACCACTCTAAAGGCAAAGGGAAAGAAGAAAAACTTCCCACATCTCCTAGTAGCCCTAAAAACAAAAAGAAGACATCTTTGATTAAATTAGATGTTAAATTTGATTTACCAATATATGATGGAGAGTTGAATACAGAGAAGCTGGATAATTGGATTAGACAGATTGATGTGTATTGCAGGGTGTAGAGCATTGATTCAGACAGTAGTAAGATTCAGCTGGCCAGCCTACGCCTTGAAGGCACTACCTTGGTAAGGTAGGAAGGCAGGACACAAGCTAACATAAAGAAGCATGGTAAAATTCTTTCTGTCTGGAGTGAATTTGTTTCTGCAATTAAAAATCAATTCTATCCACTAGCCTATATGCAGCAAGCCATGATGAGCTGGAAAAATCTTCGACAATTAAAGGGGAAAAGTGTACAAAGTTACACTCAGGAATTTAGGAAAAGAAATTTGATTCTAGGAATTTATTTAGACTCACCTGAAACTTTGCTGAAGTATATAGGTGGTCTACACAGCTACTTAAAGCATACTATTCTCATGATTAGTCACACTAGCATAGATGAGGTATTTGTTCAAGCTACACATCTAGAGGCTAGAGGTAAAATGTGAACCCAAAAGTTGGGGGATCATCAAAACCCACTGCAAGCAAGAATAAGGAGAAAAGAAAACATAAATGGAAAGAGAGGAAGGCAAATATTGTACAAAAGACCAAATCTTCATGCACTCACTGTAAGAAGGATGGGCATGATGATGTACACTGTTGGATTCTACATCCGGAGTTGAAACCCAAGAAGTACAATGGCAAAAATAAGAAGGTTGATGCAACTATTCAAAATGATTTGGGGTCCGGTTTTTGACTTTTCGGGTCCGGGTCGCTCGGGGCTTTTCCTTCACTAAGGGGTTTGTCGAACGATATGCGATTAACGACTTGGAAACCTAATCGAATATCAGAAACCTTCCCCGTTTCTCAAAAAGACTTCCCGTTTTGCTATTTCGTGGTAGAGTGCGTTACCATGGGCCAATGGTCTGTGCGCTTGATCAAGGGTCCTTGTTGCTCGGCATTGCTAACAAATTACAACTGTTCGAGGATATTTCTGATAAGCTCGACCTTTCTAAGAATTTGAAACTTTGGCATGAATTTTACAGAGTTATGAAAACTTAGAGAGTTATTTAGGATCCAATTCGGATCAATTAAATGGCATGAATAAACAAAATTACATTCATCGATTTGTCCATAAAGAGGCTCATACCTCCAATCTTCCTAATGGCTATGAAATGAATGCCAGAGATGGCGTGGTGTGCTGCGCCAAAGCTTCCTACAGCTGTAGAAGAGACTGGATTTGTGTAATTGTTCAAAAAAGCTCAACAGATGCACTCGACCTCTGTGAAACAGTGTGCAGCAACCATAAAAAAACTGCCTCCTCACTGCTCTTCCATTGACTGCGTTTTATAATGGGTTCTTTGGACAAAACCCTATTCAAATCGGGGTTGTTTGGTTAATAATGGAGGTTGGTAGAGTGGCAGGTGCAACTGCCGCTTAAAATGGTATTTTTATCATTGAATGACAAAGCTTCAAAATCCCTAAAACACTGCAAATCCGCCCAAAAACCATATCCCCGGGCCTCAAATATTATTAAATTGGACTTATAGTCTGTATCGGGTCCACGCCGAAGTTGTAGATTGGCATATCGCTATGTCCCTGTCTTGGTCCTTGGGAATGACCAACTACCGATCGCCGACGCTTCAGCACCCCGCACATATATCACAACGACAGCCTGTTGGAGGTTCCGCCGATCAGTGTATCACCGATCTGACTGCCCGATTGCCGATATAACATATACATATACATATACATATACATATACATATACATACACACACACACACACACACACACACACACACACACACACACACACACACACATATATATATATGACCGCTTATTGCGATTGCCTCCGATCCGTTGATCCAATCTGATCAAAGATCGACGATCGGGGGTTCTATGGTCCAATGCTTAAGTCTGCCCTTATGCGACCTCCGATTGCAATCTGCCTTTAAGGCTTTAAGACCCATTTCTAAAGGAAATTCCTCTTTTCCTTAAGGAATGAAGAGCCCTTCTTTTGGAAATCACTTCATCATCCAGACTCGATTGAAGTATCGTTTGCACTGTTGGAATCAGGAAGACGAGATCTACATTTCAGTCTTGAGCTGACTTCATTCCGATCATTTTAATTTCTAAGTTTCCATGCCATTATCTGAAGACCCACCTAGATCAATCTTGCCCATTGAGGAGCTTTTGGACTGCCAAAAGCTTTTCATTAGCCAGTTAGCAAGCGAGGGCACTGTGCCCTCACTTTCTCTTTCTCCAGCCATATGGCCTTGTTGGGATGCATTCCCTTGCATCCAACTTGAAGGTACTCTACATCTCCTCGCTGTGAAGTTTTGGTTCTTCTGTCGAGGATGATGTCTTCGGGCAACTTATCGAGATATTTAGGTGAAAAATTGTTGACGGTAGGAATTGTGCCCACCTCATCAGTGTCCATGATCAAAGGAGGTTCATATAGCTTTAGATTCTCCACATTCATTACTGAGTACATCTGCATATATACTGGTAAGTCAAGACGAAAGGCATTGTTCCCAATCTTCTCCAATATGGTGAATGGTCCATACTGGATTGGCCACAACTTCTTTCCTTCTCCCTTCATCCTATCTTTGTTGATGTTGAACCACACCTTGTCACCCACTTGGAATTGATGGTCAAATCAGTGTCTATCATGTCGAGCCTTGTAATGGGCTTGACTCTTTTCCAACTGTTCTTGCATTGCTTGGTGAATCATTTGGATTCGCTGAATGAACTGTTGAGCTTTGTCTTTATCATTACATCCACTAGAGCCATCCTCCCTTCCAAAGACCATGTCTAAAGGGTCCTTTGGCAGGTAACCAAAGCATGTCTCGAATGGTGAATGCTGTGTCGATGAATCAACTGCTCGGTTATAGGAATGTTGTATATTGGGGAGATGTTCATCCCACAATTTAAGATGCTTCCCACAATAACCTTGTAATAGATGTACCACAGTACGGTTAACAACCTCTATCTACTCGTCGGTTTGCAGGTGAAATGTTATGCTCCTTTTCAGTTTGGTGTCCATCATCCTCCACAAGTTGTTCTAGAACTCTCCAAGGAAGTGAGAGTCTTGATCCGACACAATTGATGTGGGTAATCCAAAGTGGACCCAAACATACTGAAAGAAAAGAGAAGCAGCTGCTCTGTAGTAATCTGCTTTTTGCAAGGCATAAGAATACACATTTTGCTAAAGCTGTCAACGACGACATATAAATAGTCGTGACCCCTCCTAGACAAAGGTAGACCTCCTATAAAGTCCATTAACACACTTTCCCATGGACGAGTCGGAATAGGGAGTGGTGTGTACAGCCCAATTTTTATATTAGAGGGCTTTGAAATAGAACACATCACACAACCCTTTACATAGTGAGTCACAATGTTTTTCATATGAGGCCAAAAGAAAAATCTTTATACATTACTTAAAGTCTTCTTGACACCAAAGTGTTGAGACACAAGAGAGGTGTGGGCCTCTCAAATTACATGCACTCTTTCTCCTATGGGAATACACAATTTACCAAGGTGATACAACAATTTCCCCTGCAAGTGATAGTTGTCCACTTGTGAACCATGGGTTAGTTTTGCATAAACCTCCTTAAAGTCATCATCGTTAGCATATTGTTCAACATAAATTTCAAAAGACAACGAAGCATTATGCAAAATAACAGAAGCAGAAATAGGAGGGCGAGATAGCATATCAGCCACTTTATTGCTAGTGCCATTCTTATACTTTATTACCAGATGAAACTATTGAAGAAAGCCCATCCACTTGAAATGACGAGTTTGTTGCAACTTGGTTTGTGACTGAAGGTACTATAAGGGCTGATGATCTATATGGATGATGGTCTCCTTGCCGATCAGATAGTGTTTCCACTTTTTTACACTTTGCACCAAGGCATAAAGCTCCTTGTCATAGGTGGGATAGTTTATCACAGCTTGAGAAAACTTCTCAGAATGGTAATAAATTGGCTTCTTTTGCTGCATCAGTACAGATCCCATGGCATAACCGTTGGCATCGGTTTCGATCTCAAATGGCTGTTGGATATTGGGTAAGGCTATGACTGGCGCGGTGCTAAGTTTTTCCTTCAATGTTTCAAATGACTTCTGTTGTCTTCCTCCCCATTGGAAGACTTGTTTCACACTTGTCAATGTGTGAAAAGGTGCTGCAATGATAGAGAAATTAGCAATAAATATCCTCCAATATTGAATTGCACCTAGAAAGCTACAGACCTCAGTTACGCTAGTGGGCTTAGGCCAATTTACAATTGCTTCAACTTTATTGTGATCAATTTTTAACTAACCATGACCAACAATATGACCTAGGTAACCCAATAAGGTTTTCCCGAACTCACACTTTGACAATTTTACAAAAAGTTTTTCTTTCTTTAGCACATCAAGCACTTTCTTTACACGACTCATATGTTCAAACCAACTCTTGCTGAAAACTAATATATCATCTAAATATACAAGAACAAACTCATCAATGAAAGGCTGAAATATATGATTCATAACCCGCATAAAGATGGCTGGAGCATTACAAAGCCCGAATGGAATTACCATCCATTCAAATAACCCCTACTTTATTTTGAAAGCAGTTTTCCACACGTCCTGCTCCGGAATTCGAACCTAGTGATAGCCACTGTGCAAATCCAATTTTGTGAAATATACAACAATTTTTAATTGATCCAATAAATCATCTATGCATGGGAGGGGATAGCGATTTTTTACTGCTATTTTGTTGAGCGCACAGTAGTCCACGTACATCCCCCAGTTGTCGTCCTTCTTCAGCACTAGAACAATCGGCGACCCACATGGAGAGGAGCTCGGGTTGATCATGCCTTGGTCCAGCAATTCCTACACTTGACGCTTGATATCCTCCATTTTGATTGCTAACATTCTGTACATGCTGATATTTGGCAAAGGGGTGTCATGCAACAGGTGGATCTCGTGTTGGATCTCCCTCTGTGGAGGTAGTCCCCGCGGCTTCTGAAACAATGCATTATAATCAATAATTAACTCCATCAATTCTTGTTTATGCTTTACCATCGTAGCCTTGGAACGCATCTGCAAATTCGACCTCCTTTTCCCTGACGACCATAAGCATGCATGCTTTGCTAGAGTTCACCAGTCGTTTCATCTGCCCAGTGCTTACAAGGATGGCATTAATTTTGTTTTGATGAGCCCACACTATGTACTCTATCCCATCCTCAGTGATGTGGTATTTGTTCTCTTGGCGAAAAAAGAAACCTTTTCTGTCATACAGTTTGGGGCTCCCCAATACCATGCCACAGATGTCTAGTGGTAGAACATCCATCTCTACTTCATCTACTAGCTTAGAAGCAATCACAAATTTTACCTTGCACTGTTGGGTTACATTCAATTTAGCTTTATCATGTATCCATCCCAATGGGTAAGGCTTTGGGTGCGGTTTTTCTTCTAAGCTTAGCTTCTTTACCAGAGATTCTGTAATTAAATTTGCTTGGGACCCCGTATCAAACAGAGTTTCTACTTTATGGTTTACTAGTACTCTGATATGAAATAATTCAATCCTTTTTCTATCATTTGAAATGGACTCATCTACAGAACTGGTGCTTCCCTATGATCTAGAATCAACAGGAGGCGTAAAGGTACCTTTTGTTCATGTTGCTGTGACCAACACTTCATCTCCCGAATCTGATCCAAGGTCTTGTTGTGCTGCTGCTACTATTTTATGCTAAGCTTTCCTCCATACTTCTTTGGGAATTTCTCTGGGTGCTACTTCCAATAGTTATCATCATCGTCGCCTTCTTTCTTGCAATGATTAAAATAAGGCCGCTCTCCCTCTTTGGTTACTGCTATTTTCTTCTCCTTCCCTTTCCATTTTGCTTTGGATTTGCCATTGGGAGGTTTGAATGGTGGCTTTCTAGATTGGTCCTCTCTTTCATTCTTGCCCCTGTTTTCAATATGAATTGCTTTCACATTAGCTGCGTCAATAGTGGTTGGTTCAAACAACAATAATGAATGCCGAATATAACTATGCAGTGAGCCAATATACTTAGTTACAACTTCAGGCGTATCTAGTGCAATACCCAAATTCAGTGCTTGCTTCCTAAATTCTTCTGTAAAACTCTGAACATCCTGCCCTTTGCCTTGCCTTAAATATTTCCAATTCATTAAAGCTTTCTATTTGTATCCTAAGGCATAAAATTGTTCCCTTAATGCAGAAGTAAAATCAGACCATGAGGAAAAGAGCTTACCCACATTTTTACTTCTCTACAAATTACTCCCCCACCAAATGAGAGCTGTGTTGCCCAGCCGTAGAGAGGCCAGCTGGATTTTCACCTCATCCTCTATGATTTGTTGAATCCTGCAATAAACCTCAATCTGCCTGATCCAATTGCTAAGCTTTTTTGCGTTACTTTCACCATTAAACATAGGAAGATCAAATTTAACATCTAATTAAAAAAAAGGTTTCTTAGATGCATCGTTTGGATTTCTCTGATTATGGTGGTGTGGGGAAGAAGAACCTTCACCACCAGAAGGAGGAGGGGATTCTTCTCCATCATTCCCATGTGATGAACCTTGTCCTTTTGGATTCCTCTCTTCAGCTTTTTCTAGTCTTATAACCAGCTGACTGATATTCTCTGCCATTGAATAGAAAGTCTTTCTGAAATTACGCTCCTCTTCAATACGAGCCCATGTTTCTTCTTCGAGGTGCACTCCTAGCCTCTGGATCGAAAGGTTCTATATTCCCTTCGCCTCTTTGAAGCCTACCTCTTGTTAGGCTTACTAACCACACCTCACAAAAAGCCATGTCCATTAGGTTGGTTATGTGATAAAGCACAGCTACAAGTAACTAGACAATGTAAACTTAGGTTTTCTTTTGGGTTAGCATTTATAGATGAGATTGAGTTAGATATTGTCCCCTTGGATATATGTGGAATTGTTTTAGGAAGTCCTTACTTGTATGATAGGAAAGCTATTTTCTATAGAGCTGAGAACAAGTATCAACTCGTTAAAGATGGAATCGAATATATTGTAAGAGCTCATAAACTCAAGAATAATTATACTCTCATAAAATTAGGGAAGATGAAAAGAATTGTAAATTCATGTAAACAATTTTTACTGATGGTTGTAAAGGAAAAGAAAATTGACAAAACCAATGTATTTGAGGGTTGTAATGCTAAACAGCAAGCTGATTTAGAAAAAGTTGTTTCAGAATTTGATATACTATTTCAATAACCTAAAGGTCTGCCACCCAAAAAGGAAATAGTACATGATATTAATTTGCAGCAAGATGCTCCATTGTCTAACATCGGAATGTACAAGTTGTCCAATTTAGAGAATGCATAAATCAAGAAGCAGGTACAGGAGCTGCTCAAGAAAGGGTTCATAAGACCTAGCACATCACCTTGTGGGTCTCCAATTGTCTTGGTGAGAAAGAAAGATGGCTCATGGAGAATGTGTATTGATTACCGAGCACTGAATAAGATAACGATAAAAAATCGTTACCCCCTTCCTCGCATAGATGATCTATTAGATTAGTTGAAAGAAGTTGTTTATTTTTCCAAGTTTGACTTGCATAGTAGCTACCATCAAGTCAGAGTTGCAGAGCAATATGCATGGAAGACTGCATTGAAAACAAAGCAGGGATTGTATGAGTGGTTGGTTATGCCTTTTGGCTTGACTAATGCTCCTGCTATTTTCATGAGAATAATGAATGATGTACTCAGACCTTTTATCGATTATTTTTTCATTGTATATTTGGATGACATTCTTATATTTAGTAAAACATGGGAAGAACATTTAAAGCATGTCAAGCAGACTCTAGATGTTTTGAAAAAAGAGAATCCTTATGTTAATCTCTCAAAATGTGAATTTGGCAAAAAATATTTGAATTATTTGGGTCATATTGTATGGGGGTGGTGAATTGAAGATAGATCCCTCTAAGGTTACAGTCATTGTAAACTAGTCTAAACCCAAATCTGTGACTGAAGTTAGAAGCTTCCTAGGAGTAGCACAGTATTGGAGAAAGTTTATTTCTAACTTTTCCTTGATTGCATCTCCCTTACATGCTTTAACAAGATTGAACAAGGCGTTTCAGTGGGGAGACAAACAGTAAAAAGCCTTCGACATCTTAAAAGAAAATATTAGTACAACACCAGTACTAGCACTGCCCGATCTTCAAAGACCATTCGAGATTGAAGCCAACTCCAGTAACTATGCCATGGGAGCAGTGTTGATGCAACACGTAAACCCATATGTTATCATTCTGAGACATTTAATTCTGTAGTAGTTCACTATCCCACATATGATAAAGAATTGCATGCATTAGTACAGAGTGTGAAAAAGTGGAAACATTATTTAATGGGCAAAGAAACAGTTATACATACTAATCATCAACCACTTCAATATTTGCACTCACAAACTAAGTTGTAGTAATCAAGACACTATAGGTGGATGGGTTTTCTACAACAGTTTCATCTTGTCATCAGATATGAAAAGGGTATACACAATAAAATTGTAGATATGTTGTCCATACCAATCATAAATGCATCCACTATACTTAAGCATAATTCAGTATTACATGAACTACATTGAACAGTATGCTCAAGATATAGATTTTAAAGATGTATATGCAACTTTAATTCATGGCAAACAAGTAGAAGAATTAGATTATCATGTTAAGGACCAACCCTTGTATCATTTGGGAAAGTTATGCATTCCTCAAACAGAAAGAGTAAAGATAATTCGAGAAGCACACACTTCTCTAATATCAAGTCACTTTGGTGTAAGTAAAATAGTTGCACAGCTGCAAATATTTTGTTATTGGCCAAAAATGCATGAGACAGTTTCTATATATGTAAGGGGGTGTACCATGTGTGCTAAAATCAAGCCCAGCAATAGAAAACTAGGCTTGTACACTCCATTACCAGTTCCTTCTCACCCCTGGGAAAGTATTTCCATGGACTTTGTTGGGGGACTGCCTAAATCTAGAAAGGGTCATGACTATTTATATGTTGTTGTGGATAGGTTCAGCAAATGTGTATTTTAATACCTTATAACAAACATATTACAGTTGAACAAACTGCAAAGTTGTTCTTTCTGCATTTATGGGTTCATTTTGGATTACCCACTTCCATTGTATATGATCGAGATACCCGATTTGTTGGGAAATTTTGGTCGAGTCTGTGGGAATTGATGGATACCAGACTGAAGAAGAGCACAACCTTTCATCCACAAACAGATGGCCGAACAAAAGTGGTCAGCAGGATAGTGATCCAGTTGCTCAGAGGTTACTGCAGCAAGCATCCCAAGCTTTGGGATGAACACCTATGCTATGTGCAACATGCTTACAACCGAGCTAAACATTCTTCTACACAAAGATCTCCTTTTGAGACCTACTTTGGTTTCACACCAAGGTCTCCCTTGGATTTTGTCTTTGCTAAAGACATTGCGGTTGATGAACACAGTGATGTGGACAAGGAAACCACGTTCATTGAAAAAATCCAAGAGATTCACCAAGCAGTACAGGAATAGCTGGAAAAGAGCCAAGCCAAGTACAAGGCAAGGCATGATAAGCATCGGATTGAGCATAGTTTCCAAGTTGGTGATCAAGTCTAGATGTATATCAGCAAAGATAGAATGCAAGGTGAAGGTAAAAAGCTGAAGCCAATAAGGTATGGACCTTTCAAGTTACTTGAGAAAATTGGTGATAATGCTTTTCACCTTGATTTACCAGCTTACATGCACATCTACTCAGTTGTTAATGCAGACAGCTTGAGACTATTTGAACCTTCATTGATTGAAGATCCTGAAGAGCAGAGTCAATTACCTTTTATTGATGATCTGTTACCTGAATATCTCAATGAGTTGCGGGAAGATATAGTTTTGGATAGGAAGGTGAGAACTATGTGCAGGGGGGTAATGAGTACTTGAGGATTCGACTCAAAGGTTCAAAACCAAGCAGTGCAAAATGGATAGAAATTGGGCAAGCAAGGAATCTGTACCCTCACCTGATTGATGCTTAAAAACTAACTTTTGGTGGTCCAAAATATTTTTCAGTGGGAAGGTCGTGATCTAAATTGGATCCTAAAGAACTCTCTAAGTTTTCATAACTTTGTAAAATTCATACCAAAGTTTCAAAGTCTTACAAATGTTGAGCTTATCAGAAATATCCTCGAACATTTGTAATTTGTGAGCAGCACCGAGCAACGAGGACCCTCGGTCAAGCGCGCAGACCGTTGTCCCATGGTAACGCATGTTGCCATGAAACAGCAAAACGGGAAGTCTTTTTGAGAAACGGGGAAGGTCTCTAATATGTGATTAGGTTTCCAAGTCATTAATCGCATATCACTCGGCAAACCCCCCAGTGAAGGAAAAGCCCTGAGTGACCCGGACCCAAAAAGTCAAAAACTATACGAAATTCGTTGATTCTGTCAAAGGTAGGTCCCACATAAAAACCGGCAGGATATCGGAAGGGCTTCGAGTGGTAAGCGGTTTCGACTGAGTCCTGCCCGATGCCACACACTGGGTGCCATGCGTCCAACAGAAGAGAGAGAAAATGGCTCACTTCTGATGGGTAAACGTCATGCAACTTACCCGCCCTATATGGACAGAGATCATAGGATCTGGAGGCTCCAAATCGACGGCGGACATGCAATCCAATGGATGATTGGATTCAATAAGGTAAATAGGTCAAGTTGTATAAAGTTTGAAGTCCGGCATGAACGATGAGTTGGCAAAGGAATCATGTTCGCAGACATTCTGGGAGTTAAATGGAAATAATGGCACTTCAAACATTTCCAAGAGAACTGACACTCAGTTCATTATGAAACAGGTGGCCACCTCCCTATGAGGCGTTACACAGTGATGATGACGTAGAATAGAGGAATTCAAACGGATAGAGGCAGGAGAACTAAAAATCTGGGAAGTGGAAATGAACAATCAGAAAGCAGATTGGCTTTAAAGCCACGAACTGGCAGACATGAAAAGGGGAAGCAGTGAGAAAAGTGAGTTAAGAAAGCTAAGAGCATAGAATAGAGAGAGGAAGCTGAGCTGACCTAAAGGTAGCATCGAACCAGACAGAGCTAGGGAGAGTCAGAGAGTCTGTGTACTCCAGAGAAGGCTTGAGAGTTTCAAGTGAACTCCTTTGTACATGCCTATCATGTATGAGTCTCAGATTGGACTCATACTACTGTGACCAATAGAGGTTGAGTTTTAGTAAGGAAAGCATGTGTACTCCAGAGACTTGGGGTATCCAAGTCCAGTCCTACTGATTTATATATGTTGAGTGAGACTCAAATTGAGCTCACTGTTGTAAAACTCTGCTTTGAAAACATAATAGAGAGGCCACCACTGAAGTTTGGACTAGGAGACATAGCCCAGGAGCATTGAGTGAACTCCTTATTAAACGTGTCGTGTTTACATGTTTGCCTGTTATGTTTTCTCTAACTGCTTCAATCTCTATGTATTTCGCAATCTTATCGATTCGTTGCATAAATCAAAATAGGCACATCCATGCACATGAGTTTGTAATACCTTTAATTCTTTGTCTTGGATAAATTCCAAATCATTAATAAGAAAGGCCTCCCCATTGTTGAGTTGGGCCCAGAGACGTAGTCCAAATTGGATGAACTCCGTTATCAAGCCTTGGTGTTCTCTTTTGTGCCTTTTTATGTGTCTTCTTCTTCTTTTCATATGTGCACATTGATGTGTTAAGCTACAATGTTATATGTAATTCTTTTCTATACATCTATAAGTGAAAACATCCTTGATCATAAGTTCTTATGGAAATTATCTTGAAGAGAAGATAAAAAATATTAGGAAGTAAGATGAAAAGTGTCAGCAATTGAAGGAGAAGTTATAGAAATGATTCTAAGACAAGGAATATAAGGACTACGGCCTTAAAGAAGAAGGGTTAATTAAATTTAGAAGCAAAATTTAAGTGTCAAATAACAGAGACTTGAAGAATTCATATTAAGGGAGTTTCATGTCAAGTTGTACTATGGCCACCCAGGTTACCAAAAGACTCTTACAACCATCAAGATGTTCTATTTTTGGCCTTATTTAAAAATAGAAGTGACTGGATTTATCTCCAAATGCATAGAATCCCAACAACTAAAGGTTGGGTGAAAGCACCCAGGTGGTTTTTTACAGCCCGTTCCTTTTCAAGAATAGAAATGGGAAGTGATCTCCATGGATTTCATTATTAGTTTTCCAAGAACCTCTAGACAACATGATGCAATTATGGTGGTCATTGACAAGTTGAGAAAATTGGGCCATTTTGTAGCAGTCAAATCCACCAATTTAGCTAGCGAGGTGGATCGAATCTTCATAAAGGAGATTGTGAGGTTGCATGGAGTTCCCAAGAAGATAATTTCAAATAGATATGCCAAGTTCACCTCGAGGTTTTGGAAAGAACCGTTTATAGGCTTGGGGACAAAATTGGCCTTCGGTATAGCTTATCATCCATAGACAGATGGGAAAACAAAGAGGACAAACAAAATCCTTGAAGACATGTCGAGGATATATGTGATGCACCATCCAAGGAAGTGGGAATAGTACCTCCCACTTGTGGAATTCACATACAATAATGGATAATAAGAATTTCAGAATATGATCCTATTTGAGGAACTTTATAGAAGAAGTTGCAATACTCCTATCATATGGAGTAACCCAATGAATGGGTTCCTTATTGGTCCAGATATGTTAAAAAATATGGAGCAACAAATGTAGATCATCAGATAGAATTTAAAGATAGAAGATGACAAACAGAAAAGATATGTGGATCAACATAGGGCGCATAAGGATTTCCAAGTTGGGAAGCATGTTTACTTAAGAGTTAGGCCCAAGAAAAGTTCCTTGAAGATTGGTTCATGTGTCAAGTTGGCACCATGGTTTTGTGGGCCTTATAAGATACTTGAGAGAATAGGGCTAGTGGCCTATAAATTAGCCTTACCACCATCGATAAAGGTCCATGATGTTTTCCATGTTACAGGAAGAACCAGAGGAAGATTTCTAACGAGAACCTCTATGCATCCTGGTTCAAAGACAAATCACGCTCTAGAATTGAGTAATATAGCAAGTCAAAGGGAAGTGGAGGCACTTTGGGCCCGAGGAAGCCACGTGGGAAATGGCTGACTAGATGAGGGAAACATATCCTTTCTTATTTGTTGAGTAAAACAAGTTGTAAGTACATTTTAAATGTTGTACAAAGTTGTGTATATAAAGAATCATAATCAAATTATGCTTGGTATGAAGCATGTTTTTATAGTATATGATTATTGTACACTAAAGATGGTGTTCCCCCTCAAGGGGGAGGGGATTGTGACATCCCCTGGCTAATGTTTCTCACTTGAAAATAGTTGTAATTATTTTAAAATGGCTGAGACAGGGACACAAATTCCATTGCTTGAGGGGATCTATATCAATCCTGTTTGTTTGAGTGGGATGACCATGCCATAAATTAGCTAAAAAAAGGGATAGGGGCAGGTGTCCTTACGCTCCAATAACAAGCAAATAATATGACAAAACATTAAGGCAACGTGGGTTGTGTTGTCCATGAGGTTAACTACTGTTGGGCTCCAAAAATGTCATACAAATATCACTCATTACCATACATCTTTCACCTATGCTTCCATTATATCACTCACTGTTCACCACCTTGTCACTCCACTTTCCCTATTATTCACCATTAATGGGTCTCATTTATATTTTCCAAATATTATTTATTTTTAAGCATTTTTGAGAGAAATTCTTGATTAAATATTAGAAAATAATATATTTCACTTTATATATGGAAAGTGGGTTGTTTTTGTGACATGTATAGGTTCCAAGGAAGCTTCCAAGACACCTTTATGTAGCCTTGATCAAATTCGAATTTGATAAGATAAGCCTCATGGAGAAAATCAAGGACAAAGGGATTTGATAAGATAAGCCTCATGGAGAAAATCAAGGACAAAGGGGGTTATGTGTCTAGATGGTTGAAAGATTTATGGAACTGAAGAGAGATTAGTGGATGATCATTATGATTTTGTTACGCATCCCATTGTATAAATAGGAGTACAATCTCCTCCATTTGTAATAAGAGAATCTTCATTTGTAATCTTAGAGTTCCATTTCTAATCTTAGAGTTGGTTTGTAATGGAGATTTTGAAATAAAGGATCATACTTCAACTGTGCTTCTACATTTGATTCTCCATTGAAGTGGTGTGCTTGTGGAGTTATGGAGGACCCCATGGCCTCACTTGCATGCTTATTTTCTTATTTTAGGTATAATCTATTTTATGTTTTTGTTTGATTTCAGCTTTCAAGTTTTGTTAAATGTTCTAATATTGGAAGAATCTTATTTGAAAGTGTTCTTGTAAGAGAACCGTAAGATCTCATCCAATTATTAGATCTAGGTTTATTTCATTTCAGTTTTTAATTTCTTATTAGATGTTCTAATGTTGGAAGAGATCTTGTAGAATATGTTCTTGTAAGAGAATCATAGATCTCAAACAATTGTCAGATCTAAGTTTGATTAGTTATTGAAAGAGATCTTAATGAATATGTTCTTGTAGGGGGACTTTAAGATCTTGGACAAATTAGGAATCTTTCTAGATCTATATATTTTAGATAAGCACTTCTAAGTTTACCTTCCCCGGTTGACATTAAATTAAACTCTAATTTGCATCCGCATTTTAGACTCAACAACTACTGTGAAATCATGGAGAAGGAGGCAAGTAGTTTGTTGGAAAATATGGAGGAGGACCTAGAGATTATTATTATTCACCCATTGATACATGGGCTCTCTCTCTCTCTCTCTCTCTCTCTCTTGCTTGAGGACACACACATGTATACGCTGAGGGAATGAACTTCCTGGCATGAAAAATTTGTGGAAGAGCACAGGAAAGACGCATCTAGTTATTGTTATGAAATAGTGCAGAGAACAACATAGATCATTTTGTTGTTAAGCACTGGGAAAATTTTAAAAACGAGATGAAAACCCATCTTAGAGGTTGGCTAGGCATAAGCATCATAGAGGAAAATGACTTTTTCATTTCCTGTAGGGCTGAAAAGCACACCAAAATCTTGTGGATTGATGAACCTGTTGGACTGGGAAGAATCATTCAGGTGCTTGTGAGGGTTGATGAATCACCAAGAGTTGCCTAGGGGCTAAAACTCTGGTGGTTGACCCACTGAGGAACGACCTACCTAAAGAATGATTTATTTACCCATAAACAACTTAACCATTGAATAACCTTCCTTATAGTGGACTCTATTCTCTTGAAAGTGAGCTAGAGTTCTTTGTATTGTAGTATGCTGACATGAATTTCAATATGCCTAAAAAGTGAGATTGAATATGAGTATAGTTGGTGGATGAGGCAGTGTGGCCTAGTGGCATATTATGTCAACTATTTTTTTGTTTAAAATCCCTCAAAATCACTCCACCTCAAGCTTTTGAATTTGGCTCAAGTGTGATAGTTGCAAGTAAGACTTGTTTGCAGCTATCTATCATTGGGTGGAGAGTTAAAGTCCCACTCTCAGATGGAAAACTTCAGTATAGTTTAAGATAAGTAATGCTCATGCCCTTGAAATTAAATTTATAACATGTTCTCACTATGTTGGCTATAGGCATGTGATGATGTTAGTTTGATGCTAAAATGTTTGGTTCTGCCTGTAAACCAAGTTTGGAATGAGTTTTCTTGTTGACCTATGAAATGTTGATGGAATGTTGATGTCCTGCATGACTTTAGGGCACTGTATGGTTTCCTGTTTTCTTGCATGGGTTTGTTACATATTATTTATTAACCGAGAGATCATGAGATCTATGAATTAATATGGACTTCATTTCTGCCAATTATTATCAACTGAAGAGGCTCGCATACTACAAGTTGATAATTTCTCAAGAGCCTTAGTGACGTGAATAGGAAAGTCCCTGCTCCATTTATTATGATGCTAAAAGAACTGGTTATTAAGTCTCATTTTATTATACTTAAGCTCAAGAAGTATAATTTAATGTGTGCATATGTGTGTGTGTGTGTGTGTGTGTGTGTTTGTGTGTATACACACACACACACATACACACACATAAGGGTCGATTAGGCTAGGCAGAGTTCTAGCTAAAATCTCAAGAGAGATAGCTCCAAAGTGAGTTATGTAAACACCTTTATGGCGACAAGCTAGGAGCAAGCCATATGCTCACAAAACCATCGTGGTTGAGACATGTAAATGTGACAAATAACTCATATAGACATGGTCCCTATGTTATTAGCCCTTGACATCTTAGACTCCAACTCATATGACCCTCACTTATGATCGAGATATCAGAATCTCAGATCTCACTAGTTCTTGTCATGTAGCTCCTCCCAATCTTTCGAGATTGTTTTATTTAAGGTTCTATTTCAAGATGAAAAAGGTGTTTTACTCATCTACTATTCTAAAATTTCCATCCAAACACATTGATTTGTCAACCTCGTAACGGTGAATATTCTTCATCTCTTAACTGATGTTTTTTTCTCAACTGCCGACAAGCTTCTCGATCTTTGCAGTTTAGCACATAGTCTCTCAGAGTTTCTCCCAACATCATTTTCTCTAAGATCATAATTTCCATTGATTTGTTTTTCGCTGCAAAAGGTTTGCCTTCAAGGTGGGTTTCCATTAAGACAAGTTTACCTATGAGGTGGGTTTCCATCAAGAAAGAGTTTCACAAGGAATTTTATCAAAGAAGGTTTTCCCCAAGGTGAGTTTTCTCTTAGATGACGTGGCAAGACCTCAAAACATCAGACCTCAGTAGTTTAAGGGCTTAGTGAAAGGAGTTTCCACCATAGTGGTTTCTTCCGAGGTGATGTGGAAGTTGTGGGTCACTGTGCTTGCATGAGAGGGGGTGTTGGGAATGGATCCCCTAGGGTCAATTTTGGGCTTAAAAACCCAAGTTTTGGGGTTAAAGGCCCAATTTTTTTATAAAGAATGTAAAGTCTCCGCATTTTTTGGTCGCAGAGCACGAAGATGTAAAGTATCATCAATGGTTTCCGCCCTTAATTTATGTAACTTGTGTTAGCTTTATGAGATCCACCCTTGGTCCGCGGACCATGAGATTGTATAAAAAGGGAAGTCTTAGAAGAGTCTAAGGCAGTTTTAGTTTAGTTCATATATGTTTTGAAGAGTCATTGATGTAATGGGTCTGTAAGAGCTAAGAGTGAAGAGTCTTAGCGTAGGAAAGGGGCTATGCAACTATGTGTGTAGAGGCCTAGGGTAGAAGTCCGCAACTGAGTGCGCAAACCCCTACAGCTATTTGTGCAAGGTAGTTAGAGTCTATAAAGGAGATGTGAACATCAATAAAGAGAATTATTCTGGAATTACTTGTGTATGAGCTATTTTACTTTTGTTATGAATGCATGCAATTATTTGACTGGTTTGCCCAGGAGGGGTGAACACTTGACTCTATTTGGGGCCAGGGCAGGTGGCCAGTCTGTCGAGAGCCTCCGCCTAGAGTTCTGCAATGTCCAGAACCGGGACAAAGGGATAGATATCAAAACCATATCCCTTCCTGAACTCATGGTTATTGCATTCACAGTTACCAGACTCTGCGGTAGTGCAGCGCTACACATTGCCACCAGATCCCAGATGCGGATGACAGGTTATGTTGACTACTATGTTTATGATTTAATGTTGTATTGATGTGCGAATCTATGTGTTTTACTTTGTTATATGAACGCAAGTAAGGATCTCTGTTTACGTGAAGATAATCATAATGCATGTTGAAGTGATCCATTACTTAAGCTAAGCTGGGTAAATACAACAGTAAGAGTAATTACAAAGGTGCATAATTGTCTGAATCGCCTATTTAGGGTACGCGAAAGACAGTGGTAGACCTTCGTGGAGGTCTTGAAGATGACTAAGGGAAGTATATTGATAAGCCCTAAAAGGCTTATTGATCTACATGAAGTAAGGATTAGGGTATAAAGAGACATCAATGCCATCTCAAGGTGCGAAAACTTGGTTCCTGCATCCCCCCATATTGTTTCGGGTGAGACTTCAGTCCACACTCCACGGATTGATGTCGAAAGGGCCAGTATTATAGGGATTTGCTTGGGTAATTAATGTTGAACCTGGGTTAGGGCCCATCAAGCCAACAAATGGTTTTGTTGCTAAGACAGGGATCTGAATAAAGAGATGTGTGATGTCGCATCACTGGAATCCAACTAAGAAGGAGATCGAAGACTAGTTGGATAGAAAGATCCATGAATCCGTGACACAAGATAAAAGGAATCCATGATTGATGAAAGAACAATGGTTGGACAAATATCTATACACAGAGATACACAAAATCTTCTTATGTTCCTTCCCGGTCGAATTATACGGGTGAATCGAGAAATTGGCAAACGGCCAAGGAAGGTGGAGGCTTGACAGTCCAAAAGTCTAGACCTCGGAGTTAGTGCAGAGATTAAAAGCCTTTGAAGATAAGATCGCATGCGTTGTCGATCATTGGCTCGATCGTATCATAGGAAGGTTCGTGACAAAGTTTGCGGTCGATACCTCGGTCAGTTACAGTGAAGCAGAGCGCCACTTCTTCAAGGGGCCGCGAGGTAAGTATTTAAGGTCTTTAAATACTTGGATTAAGATGTTCTTGTGTGAAAAGTGGGTTATGCAGATACCTTGTTGTTTGGGGCTACATGAAGTGGAAAAACCTTCAAGAACAGAGGGAAAACAGGCATTGAATATAGTCCGCTGATTGAACCTCCTCTGAGTGATGACGAGGAAGCAGCATAAGCTTCTCCGCAAAGCATTGTTCAGTTGATAAGGCAAGGGTTCCCGCGAATACCCTATCCACCTACACTGCCTCCATATTCACCTCCACTGCATACACCTTCGCCTGCACGACTACCACCTCTGCCACCAGTCAATATGGCAAACTCAATAAAGCGACATGTGTTCAACGGTTTGGGAAATGAGGATCCAAACCGGTTTTGGTTCGTCACGAAGGCTATATGGGAAGCTCAAGGTATCACAGATGATCAAATAAAGAAAGCAACGTTGGTTAGTGCTTTGCAGGAATGCATGCTAACGTGGTACATTAAGTACTGCACTGACAACCCGACGTCTGTGTTGGTAGATATTCAGATCATGCTGAATAAGGAATTCAGTAAACCTAAGTTTGAAGCGCAATAAATTGTGGGATTCAAAGACATGATGAAGCTTGGCGAGACACCTTGGGATTTGGATCAGGTATTTAAGTGTATAATCCGTGAAGCTAACATGAATCTGGCAGAAGGGCAACATCGTCAATGGTTTGTGGCTTCGCTTCTGCCTCATCTAAGGGTTGCGCTATCACAACAAAAGATTGGGACCCAGGCGAAAGCTCTGGATATTGTGATGAGATTGCATGAGACACAAACGAAAGATGCTAATTTGGGGGTTCAACAGATTCATGTGCAGTTGCAAAACCTTTGCCTAGAAATGCAAAGTCTGAAGAACGATAGAAGAGTTCAGCCAGAGGCGTGCAAAGAACTTTGGTGCCTGAAATGCAAAAGCCAGGGGCATGACAAAGATCACTGCCCAGTCTTCGCGAATTATGTTGTAGCAGGAGGACCAATTCCTCTGAGGCTGAATGCTCAAGCAGGGCCAAGTGCAGGGCCCGTGCCATGGTGTGTTATCTGTTAGGTAGCTAGAAAACACATGATAGACAATTTCCATTTGCTACAGAAATTTGTACAAATACTGCAACAGCTCTTCTGCAACTTTTGTCAATCGGTGGATCATGATGAGCACAATTGTCGTAGTTACGAGTTCATGATGGATATAACGCCTGCATATAGGGTGCAGGAAGAAACCCAACCTTCGGACCAAGGAGTTGGGGGAGCGTGAAGCAAATATCAGGGACGCGGACGAGGTCGAGGTGGAGGAGGACTTAGTAGAGGTCGAGGACAGGTCATTTGTTACAACTGTGGAGGACGAGACACTATGCGCGAGACTGCCCGAATCTGATGCGTCTATCATGCTATTGTACTCAGTTTGGACACGCAACTAAATATTGCCTGGTATTGCTAGCTAAGATATGTGAAAAAGGGGCGCAGCCTTTGTAGTCGACTCAGAAATTGTAGATGATGGGGGCTAAGCTTCGCAAAGAGGATCCCAAGGTAAATATTTTGCTACAGAGTGGGATGGAAACTAGTGAAGAAAAGGGGAATCAACCTAAAGAAATTGAATGGGTCTGCAAAGTTCCAGAAAACGAGGTCAAGTTTGATCTGAAACACGCACGGGAAACATTTATGGAAGCAAAGAAAAGCTTCGCTAAGGCCTCTACCTCAAGAATTCAGGATAAGCCAACTAACGAGATGGACCCTTCCATGCTTTCTACTTTCTTGGAGACCTATATGAGGTTGTTGCGTGACAACAAGGTTGTGAAAGGACTACAGGAACTGATAAATAAGTGTGTCGAGAAAGAAAATGCTCTTGATGGACCAGGCATAGTGAGGAAGATTGGTAAGCATAAGGTAAGAACGGGGTGTGAGATGAGGCTCACTGCGCAGATAGGAGAATATGAGATGGATCAAGTAATTCTAGATCTGGGGTCGAACGCGAATGTTCTTCCTAAAAAGACATGGGAAAGGATGGGGAGACATGCGCTGCAGTGGTCTCCGATTCAGTTAAGGATGGAAAATCAACAGAAAATCATCCCCATGGGAAGATTGCAGGGAGTGATAGTGGATATTAAGGGCGCGAGTGCATTGGCTGACTTCGAAGTGATAGAGATTATGGATGCCAGCAATCCCTACTCTGCGCTCCTTGGGATCGATTAGGCCACTGACATGAATGGGGTAATCAATTTGAAGAAGCGAAAGATGATATTTGAGAAAATTCGCTCCGCATAGTAGTGCCCCTAGACCCTACAGAAGGACAGTGCTATACTGAACTCGTCCATGATTATGAAAGTGAGGATGACTTGGACCAGATTTATAAGATAATGGCGCGAGATTGGGATTGGGTGAATCTAATAGTGGATGGACGTATTGCATGGGACTGCGAAATCTCCTGCACTTCAGATTCAGATGAGGAGTTGGAAAACTAGCAGAACCGACTGCATGAAGTATCTACGTTGAGTTGTAATGTGATGACCAAGTCGTTGTGCTATGTATCATTGGAGATAAGGAATCTGCCTTATTATGATGGTTTAACTAACGTTGATAAATTTTTGGATACATTTGTGAGGGAAGTGCCAGAGAAGCATCGCTTCCAAGCCTTGGAATGGGCATTGTGCGCTATGCCTACAACATGGTGGGGTACGCACAAAGAAAATTTTGATGATTGGCGCATGTACAAAAAGATGATGATATTGTGGTTTGGTCACTGCAAGTGTGGCTAACAGAGAAATATGATGGAAGGGATGATCCGTGTGATCACCTGGCCAAATGGACTAAGGTCTATGGAGCAGAGCCTTAGCTAGAATGGGTGCATCTGTTTTGTCATACTTTGGATGTTATACCAATGAATTGGTACTTAGAGATAGAGCTCCACCATGGCACTGAAGAGTAGGATGTTTTGTGCCAAGGATTCTTGATGACATTTAGTTTTGAGGATGGATTTGAATGTATTAACGAGGCATTGCAGGAAGTCAAGGCAATGATCTTCAGAATACCACAAGATCCCTTGGAATTAATTCAACCAGATTGGACTACCCAGCTGTGCCATGCACTGGAGTGTTATAATGTGATTGCTGAGGAAGAGGATGAAGACCCGAGGAACATTAAGATCCCAGAGATTGAAGTTGAAGGATCACAAAGTTGAAGGACCGCATATTGAGAATCCAGATATCACCGTGCTACTAAAAATGAGACAAGTGAACATTGGGACAGAAGTGGAGCCAAAATTTGCAAATTGGGGACTACGGGATGATGCAACAGTAGATAAGGTTGTTGAATTGCTCTGCAAATATCAGGACATGTTCCCTATGAAGTTTTCATATTTGAAAGGGATAATAGGGGACCTAGGATTCATGAAGATCACATTGAAACCAAACGCGAAGGCGATTAAGAAAATGCCTTATTGCCTCAACCCCAAGTATAAAGAGAAGGTCTGCTTAGAGTTGGATAAAATGCTTGTTGCAGGTATTATTGAACTGGTCGAAGAATCTGATTGGGTGAGCCCAATAGTGGTTCAAGAAAAGAAGAAAAAGAATGAAATAAGGATATGCGTGGACCTCAGGAAGTTGAATGATGCCTGCGTGCATGATCCCTTTCATCCTTCATTCGCTAATGGGTTCTCGGGGTACCATAAAATCAAGATCGCGCCTGAGGATAGAAGTAATATGACCTTCGTGACTGAATGGGGATGTTTTCAGTATACTGTGATGCCATTTGGGCTAAAGAACGCACCAGTAATATTTTCGCATGTAGTCATTGCGATGTTCAAGGATTTCATTCATAAGTTTTTGGAGGTATACTTTGATGATTGGACGGTGTTTGGGTTGGTAAAGCTCCAAGTAGCTAGCTTATGCTTGATGCTAGATACATTATAGAGGTATCAGATAGTGCTCAATTTGAAGAAATGTTTGTTCTGTGTTCCTTTTGGGATCTTGCTGGGACATGTGACATGTATACAAGGCTTAATGGTAGACCTTGCTAAGATCATGATCATCATCAATTTGGAGGTGCCAAAAAGTGTGAAACAGTTGCGCACAACGCTAGGGCATACTAGATATTATAGAAATTTCATCAAAAGTTATGCCCAGATTGACGCATCGATCGAGAAGCTGCTAAAGAAGGATGCTATGTTCTGTTGGAATGAAGAGTGTTAGCAAAGCTTAGATGTGTTGAAGGAAAAGATTGTCACCACGCCAATCCTAGTCTTCCCGGATTGCAAGAAGGAATTCCATGTGCATGTGGATGCGTCATGTATTGCACTCAAGGCAGTACTGACACGGGCCAGTGAGGGAGAGATGGATAACCCTATAGCTTTTGCAAGTAAAAAATTGTCTAAAGCTGAGAACATGACAAAAAATAAATCACAGCTGTAGAGGAAAAGTATAAAGCTCCTAATAGTGAAAACATTTTTCATGAGTCCCTATGGCATTTGGATTTTGATGGATCTGTGAATAGATTAGGAGCAGGTGCAGGAGTGTGGACTCACAACATGGAAAATAATCATTCTGAAGGTCATGCATTTAGCTTAAACTTTAAATGCACAAACAACATGGCAGAATATGAAGCTCTAATCTTAGGACTACAAATGGTTAGAAAACTTGGAGCCAAGAGAGTTTCTATTATGGGAGACTCATAATTGATTATCAAACAAATCAAAGGTAAATACTCTGTAAATAATCCTAGATTTGGCCAATATAGAGAGACTATCCTAGATTTGGTTAAAGACCTTTTGGAAATTGATTTTGCTGCCATTCATAGGAAACAGAATATGCAAGCCCACAATCTAGCCACTTTTGCTAGTACCTGCAAATTGCCTTTTCAGCCCAACCACCAGTACACTGCAGAAGTGAGACATAGGCCTGTTATACCTGATAATTTGAAATATTAGCAGATTTTATCACGAGATTCTCAACTTTATGATTTCATGAATGCTGAAGGTGAGTTTCAAAATTGTAATATAGATACAGATTGTACATTAGACAATGACATAGATAGTGGGATAGATGTAAATATTTTAGATATAGGTAAACCCACTAATTTCACTAAAGTAGAAATACATAACTTAGAAAATGTAGAAATAGAACAAATAATGAATGATGATCCTGAAATTCTAGACCTTAAAAATAACTTTTTGCCTAAGGGATTAGTCCCATTAGAAGATTTGTTTGATTCAAATGATGTAGCTAGGAAACCAAGCAGATATAGAAGAATGTAACACAGGAACTAAAGAAATACCTAAGTTCATTAAAATATCAAAAGCCTTACCTCCAGATGAAAAGGTTAAATATATAAGTTTGTTCAAAGAGTTTCAAGATGTATTTTCATGGAGTTATGAAGACCTAAAGTCATATGACACCAGCATAATTCAACACAAGATACCCATCAAAGAAGATCATAAACCCTTTAAAGAGAAGCTTAGGAGAATTAATCCAGTTCTTATGCCATCAATTGAAAAGGAAGTAAAAAGGATATATGATACCCATATCATAGCTCCCATTAGATATTCAGATTGGGTCTCAAACTTAGTCACTACTAGGAAGAAAACATGAGAAATCAGACTCTGTGTTGATTTCAGAAACTTGAACAAAGTCTCATTAAAAGACAACTATCCTCTTCCAAATATGGACCATATTCTTCAGAGGGTAGTAGGTTCATCCAGAATTTCATTGCTTAATGGATTTTCTGGATACAACCAAATCTTATTTCAACCAGAGCACCAAGCAAAGACTGCATTTACTACTCCTTGGGGTACTTTCATGTATTTGAAAATGCCTTTTGGATTAATGAATGCAAGAGCAACATTTCAAAGAGCTGTGGATATAGCTTTTGCAAAAGAAATCCATGACTTCCTATTTGTTTACCAAGATGACATCACAGTGTTTTCTAAATTTGATAATGAACATCTAGATCACTTGAGAAGAGTTTCCATTAAATGCAGAAAATTTGGTATTTCATTAAATCCCAAAAAGACACTCTTTGGTCTAGAAGAAGGTAAACTCTTGGGACATATATTATCCAAAGACGGAATTAGAATAGATCCTGCTAGAATAGAAGCTATATTGACCATCACTCATCCTAGAAACATCAAAGAATTACAGTCATTTATAGGCAAAATAAATTTTCTTAGGAGATTCATTTCAAACCTAGTATAATTAATTAGAGAACTAAATGGACAGTGGAAGCTAAACAGTCTTTTGAGGCCATCAAAGAAGCCCTTACCAAAACTCCAGTCCTCATAAGTCCTGATTTCCAAAAAGATTTTATACTTTTTTTCTTTTGCTTCAGAACATACCATTGCATCAGTCTTGTTGCAAAAGAATGATCAAGGATATGAGTAACCTATTGCATTTTTCAGTAAATCTTTAAGAGATGCAACACTAAAGTACAACATAATGGAAAAACAAGCACTAGCTTTAGTGAATCCTATTAAAGATTTCAAAGTATACATCTTTTATTCACACATCATTGCTTATGTTCCAAATTCAGTAGTAAAGGACATTCTCACACATAATGGGCCTGAAGGAAAGAGAGGCAAATGGATTGCCACTATTTTGGAATATGACATAGAAATAAATCCTACAAAACTTATCAAAGGCCAAGGTTTAGCCAAACTCATGGCTGAATCGAACTGTCGGGCCTTAGATATAAATTTCATTGGTGCCCTAGATGATCAGGAAGAGATGGCGACTCCACAGATTAGTGAACCTTTTACAGATTCACCTTGGAATGCAGATATCGTTTTTGTCTTACTAAACTTACAAGCTCCTCCTGTTTTATCTAGAATTAAAGCTATATTTTTGAATATGAAATCAATGAGATATTTTATCATATCTAATGCTTTATTTTGAAAAGATAATGGTGGCATTCTATTAAATTGTTTACTAAAATATGAAGCTGATAAAATTATGCAAGAATTTCATGTAGGAGATTGTGGAGGACACTTGTATTGGAAAACAACTATTGGCCCACTCTTTTTGTAGATGTTAAGAAACATGTGACCTCCTATCATAAGTGCCAGATATTTTAAGGTAAAAGGAAGCTTTTACCTTTACCTCTCAAACCCATCTCCACAGAAATGCCATTTCAACAATGGGGTTTAGACTTCATTGGGGAAATTCACCCAGCCTCCTTAGCCCAACGTCTATGGATTTTGACAGCCATTGATTACTTTACCAAATGGATAGAAGCCATCCTTTCTAGACAAGCAACAGACTCTATCATTATCTCATAGATTGAAAACAATATCATGTCAAGATTTGGATGCCCCCAAAAGCTCATCACTAATAATGCAGCAGCTTTTAAATCCAAGAAAATGGTAGACTTTTGTAATAGATATCACATTATCCTTGGCCATTCCACTGCCTATTACCCTCAAGGTAATGGACTTGCGGAATCCTCAAACAAAAGCCTTGTTAATATCATTAAGAAAGTACTGGAAGACAACAAGAACACATGGAACAAAAAGTTGGTCAATGCCTTATGGGCAAACAGACTAACTACCAAAAAGTCTATTGGTACATCTCCTTATCAGTTAGTATATGGAATGGATGTTGTTTTTCCATTCTCTTTAGGAGTAACAGTGATGAAGATCATCCAAGAGTTGCAGGTAGAACAAAATGATATCCAAAGAAGGATAAATCAGACAATACGCTTGCAACAAACCAGAGAAGAAGCCTATGTCAAATCACAAGTGATCCAGGATAAAATAAAAAATATTTTTGACAAAAAGACCAAAGTTGATGATTTTTACATAGGTGACAAAGTACTTAGATGGGAGTCTAGAAGAGACGATAAGGGAAAACATGGCAAATTTGATTTTCTGTGGCAAGGCCCTTATGTCATTTATGGTTACAGAGGTAACAATGCATTTTTCTTGAGAGAGTTAGATGGAACAGATCTACTAAGAGGACCTGTCGATGGTAGAATGCTAAACCATTACTTATCCACAGATTAACAGTAGTTCACTTTACTTTACTCATTGTATATAACATTGCAGAGTTTAGATGGGATTGGATGGTAATCTTTTAAAAGTTGAAACCCAGAGAGAAGGCCCTGAGCTTTGAAGGGTTCACCATCGTAGGTATGAATAAAGCAAAATCATAGAATAGAAGTTTACAAGTTTACTACAGTCACAATTCCAGAGGCTACTAATCTTAAAGTTCTTAACATTTCACCATGAAATGCCATCCCCATGTGGAGCCACTATTAGGGTCCTATAATAATAGGATTCATACTTTTGAATTGGCTATGGTTATTCTTGTAATATTGTACATACTTTTTCTCTCTGCGAAATGTTTTCCATATTAAAAATTAAAAAATGTAAAGAGGGTAAGTCCTAAAAGAATAATCAAAGGACAAAAAGAAAGAAAAAGATTAAAAAAAAAAAAAAATGAAAATATGAACCCCAAAAAGAAATAAAACAAATCATGAAAGTTGAAAATTCAAGTGCCACTACTTTTTACTTTATTATGCAAAATAAGGTTGTGTGCAGCTTGTCAAAAAAGCCACAATCCATGATGGTCAAATAGCTTAAATCTTGACTCATTCATGCATTAAATTTCATGTTGATAGATAGAGAATAAAAGATCTAGCCAAACTGTTTAACCTTGGCAGATTAGTATTTTACGTAGAGAATAAAAATGAGCTCATCAGTTTAATCTGAGACATTAGAAGTTGTAAGGTTAGAATTAGATAGTTTGCTTGTCAAAAGAAAAGGAAATAAAGGGTCAGCAAGCTCAAATGCACCCAATAAAATGAAGAAAAAATGTTAGGATAAATAAAGGGTAGGTAGAAGAAAGGTTGTAAATGCACAAGGTTGTTGAGTCAAAAGCACATTTATCATGCTTAATACTAATTTTCATGTGCAGGATGATTTATGAGAAAGAAAAGATATTCACGAGCTTGTTTACTAATTTCCTCTCATTTCACTATACCCCACATGCTTATTTTCTAATTTCCCCATTATCCCTTCATCACTTATAGATCCCATTTTCCCCTCATTTTTATCCTTACCCCTTGGTTTCACACATTTCCCTAGTAATTACCCTTCAAAAAATCATCCCCCTACCCAAAAACCCTTTTCCCTAGTGTGAAACCCATTCCCCACTACAAATGTTACCTTTCCCCCTTATTAATTTCCATATTTCCGTTCAAAACCCACAAAAACCCCTTTATTCTAAGTTTTTACCCCCCCCCCCGCTTTATCTAATTAACCCCCCTATTTAATAATTCCCCAACAAACCTATTTTATCCCATCAACCCTTGGTGCGGTTAAAAAACCCCACCACATAACCCATGGTCCCACTTTATTGACTCGCTGCTTATGTTAAAAAAACATGACTTTATCGGTTAATTAATTAAATTTCTGTGTAATTAAATGTTGGGCCCTGCCAAATCACATTCTTGACTTCCTTCGTGCAACTTAACCACCCGATAGCCATCTAATCTCCTGCCCCTAGATCTGACGGTGCACATCCATATCGTGCAGGTTCATTGACCGATCGATAATGGCCCGAGAGCATGCAAGATTCGCGGTTTTGCCTGGGTGCTTTTCTACTACATGGCATCACTAGGTGAAATTGCGTGCTCGTGAAAAATATTGCCTACCCTCCAAAAGTGTTATGATAGCCCAGAAAACCACCTCCCTACCCAGACCAAAAACTGCCCATTGTTCATTTATAGTTTCCGCACCAAAATGTGATCGTTCCCTGTTAAAAGGTCATAAAAGCCCCAATTCACTCTTTTTGCTCATTTTTCACTGCAACTATTGCTTAGCCATTACGACACCATGAGACCTCTGTAACAAAATTGACCACTGTTTGCCACCTGAAGAAGCTCCGAACACCTAATTGAAGCAACCAGTTGACAGTTGAAGCCATCGTACCCTCTGCAATCACCACTAAACCCAGTTTGCAAACCAAACCATCAATTTCCAGGTATTCTTGGGAAAAACCAGAACAACCCTTCAATTTGAAAACGCACAATTTAAATTGAAAACTTAATTAATTGAAATAATTAAAGAAACTTGGCTAAATTTAAAAGAAACCTCCTATACACCCCAAACCCTTGTGAAGATTGTAATTACCCACCCACTCTACCAGAGCTTCCAAAACTCACTTCTAAAACCCCTCAAAGCCTAATTCGTATTTGTAAACCCAATTATGGCTTCCCAAACCTCTTTGGACGTGACACCTCTGCAAACCCCTCACCTGGACATCGACCACCTTGCATTAGCAGAAAGATATTTTCAAATAAAGGATATTGCTTCCGCTGCTTACCAATTAAAGCTCCACGGTTGGAGTAAGGACAAATTCTTGAACCAAAACGATGACATTCACCTTTGGGAGTCTAAATTTCCCAAATATTTGTTTCCAGAAGTACACCCATTCCCAGACATCATCCACTTCTGTCATGCTTTCTACATTCCCAGCCAAAGAGCCATTGTCACCCCTAACCAACAAGTATTGTTTACCATCACTGCAAATCTGTTAACCAAATGTTGTAGGTCCAACCAAGACCTAATGATACCCCATTGTCTATTGGAGACTTGTTGGACCTCTATACCAAGTTAGACCTTCCCAGAATAGCCCAAATTTTCCAGATTTTCATCATAGAGGAATGTCATACTCCCACAAATAGTCCCCCTTATGCTGCCACATTTTTTTCTGAGAGAGGAAGACTGATTATTAACATGCTCTCTTGCATTTTAGGATATACCATAGATGAGCATGTGGATGAGGTTGTCTTGGCCTTCCTTTCCATATTTAGCCTAGGCAAGCCTCCTACTGTAATTTACAACTAAGTTCATAGCATATAGGATGCATGAGCAATTCACCAGATTACCTACTGAAAGAGTCTTCGAGTATTTATGTGTATTATTTCACATGATTTTATACTACCAGTCAGATAAATTCCCTTTCAACATCCAAAAGTTGGATACCAAGGGAAATCAAAGATCAGTTATTTATTAGATGCCCTTGATACAGAAGTACTCCATTATATTCACTTACAAGGACTTCATTGATTTATTTGTCCATCCAGTCATGAATATGCTAACCAGTAGCCCTCAGCCCAGAATCATCCAAGAGATCAAAAGGGTGTTATAGTTGGCCAAGAACAGTAAGATGGGAGATTGGTATTTGTACCAGAATCATTCAGAGATAAGAATTTATGGATGCCAACTTTCCCCTTAACAAACTGCCCAAATACCTCCCAATGAGAGTATTTGCACTAGAATACTTTAGGAAGATTATCAATTCTGATGAAGTCAACTTCCCAGCAGCTAGGAAGAAAACCCAATTCAAAATGAAAAATCAATTGGGCCCCTTCATTTCTAATACCAGGGAAGTTGGACCAGAGGCGGACAAGGTTTTACAACAAATGAAGTTCAAAAACAGTTTTATGTGGCAGTATGACCCGCATGGAGTCATAAATAAACTGAGGATCAAGGTCAAATTGGGACCTTTCATCCATCATCTCAGACTAGACATTGAGAGGTTTTCCAACCAATCAGAATGGCTGGAAAACGCTCTAATTGCCATGGATAGCACTGTAGTGGATGTAGAAAATACATTGATTAATGTAGAGAGACAGATTGATGAAA
Organism: Pinus taeda; assembly: GCA_000404065.3. Lineage (NCBI taxonomy): Eukaryota > Viridiplantae > Streptophyta > Pinopsida > Pinales > Pinaceae > Pinus > Pinus taeda. Next base: position 117,345 of record APFE031597235.1, read on the forward strand.
GTTCCTTCCTGTAAGTTCCAGAAATAGGAGAAACAATGAATATTCCTCCTGTTTTACAAACTCTTGCAAATGAGGAGAGAAACCCAAAGAGAAACAGGGAGGAGGGTTCTAGTTCAACTATGGAAACCACAGATGGGTAGTTTGAAATCAGTTACAGGAAAAGGCCCAAGCTGAATCCTGTAACTAAACAGGAAGACGCCATTGAATCAGTGGAAATCACTAACACTGATACAATGGTGGAAATAAGTAAAGGCACAATAGCTTCAGGAGAAACACGGCAACCCTCAACATCTAACACTCAACTGATTGAGAGACAACTCAGTGTTGAGGTTTCTTCTTTCACCAGGACAGTGGCTAAAGAAAATGACATCAAGACTAGTTATAAATAAATTAAGTTAAGAAATGAGAAGTTGAAGGCTGAAACCTATGCTCAATACTTCAAACGCACAACTGCAAATCAAAGCAGGTTGATGTCAACTTTTGACATCAAAATGGGAAAAATGCAGGTGCCCTTCATGCAGCTAACTATCTAGCAGCTAAAGACATCAGTTGACTATAGAAAAACAAACTTTGAGGTGTTGTCCAGGGATGTTCATCCCATTGACCAGACTGAATTCCACAAGCAGGTAGGAGAGATGATCTATTCCACCTGGACAGGAAAGGCCATGGCTACACATAAGCTGCAGAGTTCATTATATAACATTACAGCTCAATAAAAATTGGAAAATGCCTCCTCACAAGCCAAGGACAACAGGATCAAGTCATTTGAGGACTTGGTAATTGAGCTGGGACATGATCCCAATGACATCAAAGCTGTTGAGAAATTGATCAAGAAGAAGAATGAGGACTTATAGCTCTCAAAAAACAACTGAAACTTCCTCATTCAGAGCACCCACAAACAAAAGAGGTCCTAGAGAGCCAAACACATCAAGAGGAGATGATGGACCTGGTTCTACAATTGAATGATCAACTAAAGGAAATGGAAAAGGAGTTAGATAGCTTGATACAGTTAAAACAAGCTAGTCTAGAGACTGACCCTACCACTGTTATCCCAATAGTTACTACTGCAGTACCATCCACCTTGGCAACATCATTAGCTCCTATGGCTCCAATGGCTACAGCCCTCCCAATTTCCACAACATCTACATCAGCAACAGGGTCAACACCAACAGCTCAGCCAGGTGATGAGGCTAGTAAATTGGTCAATGCAATGGAAGACATGTCCATTTAGACCACAGAAATGAACAAGCTCAAAGAAAAGGTAACCAGTCTAGAGACTAACTATAAGCTTGCACAAATTATGCACAAAGAAGAAGTGCAGAAATCAACTAGGATGAATGAAAGACTAAAAAGCCTGGAGAAGGAATTGACTTTGAAGGAACCCCTTGGCCAAACCAAGGAACAATTGTGGGTCAATATCATTGACTCTGTCAATGATATTTGGCCATCCATCCAAGTAATTTTTGAGCAAATTGACTTAGTGAAGGAGGCTACAAAAGCCATACAAAGAGTGAAAACAGAACTGGGAGACATGCCAGAGGAAGCCATTAGGATCATTCAATTCCTTAACTCCAAAAATAAGTATGAATTGCAGGAATTGTAGATACCTGACAGAACAGGTACAATACTGGAAGTAAAAAGGGTCCTCACCAAAAGAAATTTAATGCTAAACCTGAAAGATAAGTGCCAAACCATGCAACTAGCTATAGACAAATTCATGGTTAAATTTGAATTTTTGAGGCAAAAGGGTCTGCCAAATCCCTTAGTAATAAATGATAAATTAATGCCACGGGAGGACTACAATAGAAGAATTAGAGAAGTGACAAGAGATCAGGTAAATACTTCATCTATGAAGGGGATGCCTACTGGAAAGGTCCTATACCAAACTTTTGAGAACTTATTTTACCTCCAGCATGAGGTAAAACACCTTTTTATGAATAAGCCCACTTTTGCCAAGTACGCGGAGGCAGATGAAATTTATAGGAAAATGAAAAATATCCAATTACCAGATGTAGAAACATAGGAGAAATTGAATGACTTACTGTAGATATACACAGTCAAAATGTAAAAATGTACATTAAGGGTGAAAAATCACAGTAAAAGGATAATGACAAGCTAGCTAGATGAAAGAGTATGAAGTAAAAGTGTATCAGTTGAAAGATCAAAGTAAGAAGAGCATTCAGCGTAAATACCAACAGCAAAGCAGAGAATAAAAGGGAAAATATCAGAGCATAAAGACAGCACAACCTAATAAACAGGGACAACATACAGCCGTTTAATATATGTCTCTATCTTCTTGCATGAAGATATTTCTTTCTAGTAGATGAATTCCCAAGACAGTTTGGGATATTTTGTAAATTATTTTTGTATAAATACTTCATAATTTGAAGTATTGAGTGTGGATTTCTATACATTTGTAGAGTTATTCTGATCACAAAACTAAGGGTTATTGTATCAATTTTTCAAATCAGCAGACTGGACCAAGTAATAAAGAGATTGCATTACAAGATTCATGTGTTGAGCTATTACAGTGAAGTATTTTCTTTGTCAAATTTGTTATTTTCTTATGTTTTTCACAAACTTGAATGTTATCTAAACTTGAATGGATTAACTGGAAATTTATCTCAGAATTTGAAGTACACTCTGTTTTGAATAGTTGATCATTTCCATGTTTTCTTCTGATATTCGGATCTGAGAATCCTTAATTTCTCTCCCATCACGGTTGACCTCTTTCACTTTCTTCATAATCTGGCCTCAGGAACCCTTAATTGCTCCTTGGATCCTATTGAAAACCACTTCACCATCCAGCCTAGAGATATGAAGTAACTCTGTTATCTTGCCCTGTAGACACTATTTTTAAGACTTGATCCAGTCCTGTTTGCTTGACATTTGACCCCATAGCCCAATGGTAAAAGACACCCCTCTTTTCATCTAAGTAAGTGATCCCACCACCAAATCCAAATCAAAACCCAAGTACAAGCATAGCTAGCCTAAAACCAATTAACTAAACAAAGTTAAAACATAAAGAGAGAGCCCTCTTTGAACATTAGGAAGGCTAGATCCTAATCTCCAAAGTAGGTTTGTGGTTACCTCTAATCATTTCTTTCTAATCAACTCTAGAGAAATATTGGAGTGATAACATATTGGCAACCATACTGGGGACTCGATCCTCAGTGTAATAAAACTTTAAGGTAATATTAATTCTCATCTTCTGCCCCTTTAGGTCACTTTAGAGTTGATGTTAAAAAGCTTCAAAAAACAATTAAAAAATTAAAATTTTGGCTCCTAAGGAGGCTCACTATACCAAGGAAAATCCAGATCCAAACCCTGCTACAATAGTTGATGGCCCTGACAGAATTTTGAGAAAACCAAAAAAGGTAGAAACTCAAGCAAGTAGTAGTCAATTAGTTAAATCAAATTCACTCCCCAAGGAATTGTCAACTTTAGAGGATATTCCATTTGATTTGTCATTTGACCTCTCATTGTTTAGAACTAAATCAGAAAATGCAGTTCATGAAATTGTGTTAGACCCTAATTTTATTCAATTCATTGAGTCAAAAAAGGTGCCTATACATCCATATTTAGAGAAACATGTGTTGGATACTTTTGACAAGCTAGAAGCTTTAACCTCTACATTGATAAGTCATATAGATGATGCCTATCTTCAAAAATCAGTTGAATTGGCGGCCCTCACTGCTGCTAACTCTGAAATTTCTGCACAATATTCAAATATTGTAGATACACCTTCATTTACTACCACCTCAACTATAATATCCACCACAGTTCATTCCCCTAAACCAATTGTTCATCAACTTCCTATCCCACCAAACTCATCAACCTCATCTAGTTTTCATCTCCATCCATTTCAAGCCCTTCCTCAAGCACCATCACTTTGTCCCCTAGTCAAACCAAAATCTCAGTCGTGGCAGACAAATATGCACCTTTGGTTTTACCAGCTCAACTTGTGCCCCTTAAGGTCACTTTAGAGTTGATGTTAAAAAGCTTCAAAAAACAATTTAAAATTTAAATTTTTGGCTCCCAAGAAGGCTCACTATACCAGGGCAAATCCAGATCCAAACCCTGCTACAATAGTTGATGGGCTTGACAGAATTTTAAGAAAACCAAAAAAGGTAGAAACTCAAGCAAGTAGTAGTCAATTAGTTAAAGCAAATTCACTCCCCGAGGAATTATCAACTTTAGAGGATATTCCATTTGATTTGTCATTTGACCTCTCATTGTTTAACACTAAATCAGAAAATACAGTTCATGAAATTGTGTTAGACCCTAATTTTATTCAATTCATTGAGTCAAAAAAGGTGTCTATCATCCGTATTTAGATAAACTTGTGTTGGATACTTTTGACAAGCTAGAAGCTTTAACCTCTACATTGATAAGTCATATAGATGATGCCTATCTTCAACAATCAGTTGAATTGGCGGCCCTCACTACTGCTACCTCTGAAATTTCTGCACAATCTTCAAATATTGTAAATACACCTTCGTTTACTACCACCTCAACTATAATATCCACCACAATTCATTCCCCTATAATATAAACTTCCTATCCCACCAAACTCATCAACCTCATCTAGTTTTCATCTCCATCCATTGCAAGCCCTTCCTCAAGCACCATCACTTTTCCCCCTAGTCAAACCAAAATCTCAGTCATGGCAGACAAATATGCACCTTTGGTTTTACCAGCTCAACTCCATGCCATGCCCCAAGATTACCAAAGCAAAATCTTTTTTGTTTGATACTATTGGTCAGTATATTGCCCAACAGCATGTGAACAAAATGACTGACTATTTTGAGTTGCATGAGATTGATGAATTTGATGTCCAAATGAGGTTGTTTGCCCAAACATTAACTCGGGATGTTAAGAAATGGTTCAAAGGTTTGCCAGCTAATCATGTTGCAAATTTAGCTGCTTTTCATAGATTTTTTATTGATATATGGGAGAGAAAGAAAAACCCTCTGAAAATACTATATGAATATGATAACATCAGAATAACTCCTAATGAGTCAGTTCAGGGTTATTGTACTAGGTTCAATAGCATTTACAATGCAATCCCTGCTAATATTAAGCCTCCACCAGACCTAGCATTGATTAAATTCCTTGATGGTTTTGAAACTGACATGCCATACCAATTAAGGGAAAGAAACCCTGAAACATTGGAACAAATGCAAACTAATGTTGTTAGTGTAGAAGCCAATATATTAGCTAAAAAAGCTAGGATACGAAATGAAAAAATAGTTGTCATTAAAGAGGAAACCTCAACATCTAATGGTAAAATAGATAGTTTAACAAAGAGTGTAGAAAGAATAATGGATAGATTAGAAAACATGGAAAGAAAAACTCAGTGGGAGAATCAACAACCACCCCCAATAAGTAACCCCAACTTTAGGAAGAATCCTAACATTGGAAAGAATGCTATACCAGATCAGCAAATTAGACCACCCGTCCAGGAAAACTCTGTTGAGTGTTCACAAAACCATGAGGGAGAGGATGACACCCATATAAACTTATTAGGGATTAAAAATGAATATGTTGTTTTTCTTACTCAAGAAGAGCAGGAATTGTACATGCTGTAACAATTGCAATTAGAATCTGGAGAGTCCTTCGACTTTAAACAAGGTTATGAATATGCTAAACAGTATAGCCTTAGAAGTAAAAAGAATAATGAAATTCCCACTAAGAGATCAATCCAAACCCAAACTAAAAAGATAACAGAAGCTATTGTAATCAAAATTCTAAAAATCCTCCTTAGGGGAACTCAGGAGACTTCTAGCCCAAAAATTGTAGATATAACTGCATCTGAAACTCAAACTGAAACTGTTACTCATACCATTCCAAATAAGAGAATTCAAAAAAAAACTGCTAAGACACAGACTAAAGTGCCAAGTATAGAAAAAGAAGATAAAAACACACAAACCACATTTACTAAGGAAGATTTCATTCAGTCAAACAAAACTCAATTGCCATTCAACATTAAGGCTGAGATAGCAAAATTGAAAATATCATTCCCCTTGACCAAGCTAGTGAAAAATGAATCCTATAGATCACATATCAGTGAAACATTAAATATAGGTGAAGGAGAGGATGTTGTCAATTTGAATGATGATGAGCTTGAGTTATTGTTTGGCCCTGAAGTAAATGGTACGCATCAACAAGGGAGAATTCCTCCTTTCTAGATTAGTTTGAATATTCATGATAAAATATTACATAATGCTATGCTAGACTCAGGGGCATCCCATAACTTAATGCCAAAAGAAATCATGGAGAGACTAAACTTAGATATCACCAGACCATATAAGGATCTCTTTTCCTTTGACTCTATCCAAGTTAAATGCCTCAGTTTCATCAAGTATTTGTGTGTAACTCTAGTTCAGTGGCCAGCAAAGAGTATTGGCATGGACATAGTAGTTGCTCACATCCCACCCAAATATGGAATGATGTTATCTCGCTCAGGGGGAGCAAAATTGCAGAGATCTTTACAATTAGATATGTCATATGCCACCATCTCTGTTTTTGGCCAATTAAAAGAAAACTTTATAGAGAGACCTTGATGGAATACATGGTGAGTAGTGCAGAAAAACCATAGAATTTCCCTATATACTCCATGCATTCTGATATGGACTCTTTCATCTTGTATAATTCAGAACATGACAAAAATGAAATCGCAACTGTAGAGGAAAAGTATAAAGCTCCTGATAGTGAAAACATTTTTCATGAGTCCCTATGGCATTTAGATTTTGATGGATCTATGAATAGATTAGGAGCAGGTGCATGAGTGTGGATTCACAACATGGAAAATAATCATTCTTAAGGTCATGCATTTAGATTAAACTTTAAATACACAAACAACATGGCAAAATATGAAGCTCTAATCTTAGGACTACAAATGGTTAGAAAACTTGGAGCCAAGAGAGTTTCTATTATGGGAGAATCATAATTGATTATCAAACAAATCAAAGGTGAATACTCTGTAAATAATCCTAGACTTGGCCAATATAGAGAGATTGTCCTAGATTTGGTTAAAGACCTTTTGGAAACTGATTTTGCTGCCATTCCTAGGAAACAGAATATGCAAGCCCATAGTTTGGCCACTTTTTCCATACCTGCAAATTGCCTTTTCAACCCAACCACCAGTACACTGCAGAAGTGAGACATAGGCCTGTTATACCAGACAATTTGAAATATTAGTAGATTTTCTCACAAGATTCTCAAATTTATGATTTCATGAATGCTGAAGGTGAGTTTCAAAATTGTAATATAGATACAGATTGTATAGTAGACAATGACATAAATAGTGGGATAGATGTAAATATTTTAGATATAGGTAAACCCACTAATTTCACTAAAGTAGAAATAGATAACTTAGAAAATGCAGAAATAGAAGAAATAATGAATGATAATCCTAAAATTCTAGACCTTAAAAATAAATTTTTGCCCAAGGGATTAGTCCCATTAGAAGATTTGTTTGATTCAAATGATGTAGCTAGGAAACCAAAAATGGAGCCTTTGAGAGCATATATAAAAGAATGTAATATAGGAACTAAAGAAAGACCTAAGTTCATTCAAATATCAAAAGCCTTACCTCTAGATGAAAAGGCTAAATAATACAAGGTCTTATTCAAAAAAGAGTTTCAGATGTTTTTCTAGTTATGAACCTAAAGTCTTATGACACGCAGCATAATTTCAACCACAAGATTACCATAATATATATATTATATATAATATATATATATTTATATATATATATATCATAAACCCTTAAAAATAGCTTAGAAGAATTAATTCTAGTTCTTATGCCATCAATTGAAAAGGAAGTAAAATGGATGTATGATGCCCAAATCATAGCTCCAATTAGATATTCAGATTGGGTCTCAAACTTAGTCACTACTAGGAAGAAAACAGGAGAAATCAGACCCTGTGTTGATTTCAGAAACTTGAACAAAGTCTCATTAAAAGACAACTATCCTCTCCCAAAGATGGACCATATTCTTCAAAGGGTAGTAGGTTCATCCAAAATTTCATTGCTTGATGAATTTTTTGGATACAACCAAATCTTAGTTCAACCAGAGGACCAAGCAAAGACTGCATTTACTACTCTTTGCGGTACTTTCATGTATTTGAAAATTCCTTTTGGATTAATGAATGCAGGAGGAACATTTCAAAGAGCTACGGATATAGCTTTTTCCAAAGAAATCCATGACTTCCTAGTTGTTTACCAAAATGACATCACAGTCTTTTCTAAATCTGATAATGAACATCTAGATCACCTGAGAAGAGTTTTCATTAAATGCGGAAAATTTGGTATTTCATTAAATCCCAAAAAGACACTCTTTGGTCTAGAAGAAGGTAAACTCTTGGGACTAATATCCAAAGATGGAATTAGAAAATATCATGCTAGAATAGAGGCTATATTTACCATCACTCGTCCTAGAAACATCAAAGGATTACAGTCATTTCTAGGCAAAATAAATTTTCTTAGGAGATTCATTTCAAACCTAGTAGAATTAATTAGAGAACTAAATAACATGTTAAGAAAAGATTCAACACTTATAAGGACAGTGGAAGCTAAACAGTGTTTTGAGGCCATCAAAGAAGCCCTTACCAGAACTCAAATCCTCATAAGTCTTGATTTCCAAAAAGATTTTATAATTTTTTCTTTTGCTTCAGAACATACCATTACAGCAGTCTTGTTGCAAAAGAATGATCAAGGATATGAGCAACCTATTGCATTTTTCAGTAAATCTTTAAGAGATGCAACACTAAAGTACAACATAATGGAAAAACAAGCACTAGCTTTAGTGAAGGCTATTAAAGATTTCAGAGTATACATCTTGTATTCACACATCATTGCTTATGTTCCAAATTCAGTAGTAAAGGACACTCTGACACAGAATGGGCCTGAAGGAAAGATAGGCAAATGGATTTCCACTATTTTGGAATATGGCATAGAAATAAAGCCTACAAAACTTATCAAAGGCCAAGGTTTATCCAAACTCATGGTTGAATCGAATTGTCATGCCTTAGATATAAATTTCATTGGTGCCCTAGATGATCAGGAAGAGATGGCGACTCCACAGATCAGTGAACCTTTTACAGATTCACCTTCGTATGCAGATATCATATTTCTCTTACTAAACTTACAAGCTCCTCCTGGTTTATCTAGAACTAAAGCTAGATTTTTGAAAATGAAATCAATGAGATATTGTATCATAGATAATGCTTTATTTTGGAAAGATAATGGTGGAATTCTATTAAATTGTTTACTAAAAGATGAAGCTGATAAAATTATGCAAGAATTTCATGCAGGAGATTGTGGAGGACACTTGTATTGGAAAACAACTGCTGACAATATTCTAAGGGTTGGTTTTTACTAGACCACTCTTTTTGTAGATGTTAAGAAACATTGGACCTCATGTCATAAGTGCCACATATTTTAAGGTAAAAGGAAGCTTTTACCTTTACCTCTCAAACCTATCTCCACAGAAATGCCATTTCAACAATGGGGTTTAGACTTCATTAGGGAAATTCACCCACCCTCCTCTGCCCAGCATAAATGGATTTTGACAACCACTAATTACTTTACCAAATAGATAGAATCCATCCCTTCTAGACCAGCAACAGACTCTATCATTATCTCATTCCTTGAAAACAATATCATGTCAAGATCTGGATGCCCCCAAAATCTCATCACTGATAATGCAACTGCTTTTAAATCCAAGAAAATGGTAGAATTTTGTAACAGATATCACATTACCATTGGCCATTCCAGTATCTATTACCCTCAAGTTAATGGACTTACAGAATCCTCAAAACAAAAGCCTTGTTAATATCATTAAGAAACTACTGGAAGACAACAAGAAAACTTGGAACAAGAAGTTGGTCAATGCCTTATGGGCAGACAGACTAACTACCAAAAAGTCCATTGGTACATCTCCTTATCAGTTAGTATATGGAATGGATGTTATTTTTCCATCCTCTTTAGGAGTACCAGTGATGAAGATCATCCAAGAGTTGTAGGTAGAACCAAATGATATCCAAAGAAGGATAAATCAGACAATACACTTGCAGCAAACCAGAGAAGAAGTCTATGTCAAATCACAAGCAATCCAGGATAAAATCAAAATTATTTTTGACAAAAAGACCAAAGTTGATGATTTTTACTTAGGTGACAAAGTATGTAAATGGGATTCTAGAAGAGAAGATAAGGGCAAACATGGAAAATTTGATTTTCTGTAGCAAGGCCCTTATGTCATTTATGGTTACAAAGGTAACAATGCATTTTTCTTGAGAAAGTTAGATGGAACAGATCTACCAGGAGAACCTGTCAATGGTAGAATGTTGAATCATTACTTCTCCATAGATTAATAGTAGGTCACTTTACTTCACTCATTGTATATAATATTGCAGAGTTTATATTGAATTGGATGGTAATCTTTTAAAAGTTGAAGCCCGGAGAGAAGGCCCTGAGCTTTGAAGGGTTCACCATCATAAGTATGAATAAATCAGAATCACTAAAGAGCAGTTTAAAAGTTAGCTACAGTCACAGTTCCAGAGGCTACTCATCTTAAAGTTCTTGACATTTCACCACGAAATGCCACCCCCATGTGGAGCCATTGTTAGGGTCCTATAATAATAGGATTCATAATTTTGAAATGGCTATGGTTAGTCTTGTAATATTGTACATACTTTTGCTTTCTGCAAAATGTTTTCCATATCAAAAATTAAAAAATGTAAAGAGGGTAAGTCCTAAAAGAATAATCAAATGACAAAAAGAAAGAAAAAGATCAAAAAAATGAAAATATGAACCCCAAAAAGAAATAAAACAAATCATGACAGTGTGCAATTTCAAGTGCCACTACTTTTTACTTTATTATGAAAAATAAGGTCGTGTGCAACTTGTCAAAAATGCCACAATCCATGATGGTCAAATAGCCTAAATCTTGACTCATTCATGCTTTAAATTTCATGTTGATAGATAGAGAATAAAAGATCTAGCCGAACTGTTTAACCTTCGCAGATTGGTAGTTTAGGTAGAGAATAAAAATAAGCTTATCAGTTTAATCTTAGCCATTGGAAGTTATAATGTTAGAATTAGATAGTTTTCTTTTCGGAAGAAAAGGAAATAAAGGGTCAGCAAGCTCAAATGCACCCAATAAAATGAAGAAAAAATGTTAGGATAAATAAAGGGTAAGTAGAGGAAAGGTTGCAAATGCACAAAGTTGTTGAGTAAAAAGCACATTTATCATGCTTAATCCTATGTTTCATGTGCGGGAGGATTTATGAGAAAGAAAATATATTCACAAGCTTGTTTACTAATTTCCCCTCATTTCACTATACCCCACATGCTTATTTTTTAATTTCCCCATTATCCCTTCATCACTTATAGATCCCCTTTTCCCCTCATTTTTATCCTTACCCCTTGGTTTCACACATTTTCCTAGTAATTACCCTTCAAAAAATCATCCCCCTACCCAAAACCCCTTTTCCCTAGTGTGAAACTCATTCCCCATTACAAATGTTACCTTTCCCCCTTATTAATTTCCATATTTCCCTTCAAAACCCACAAAAACCCCTTTATACTAAGTTTTTATCCCTTCGCTTTATCTAATTAACCCCCCCATTTCATATTTCCACGAAAAACCTCTTTTAGCCCACCAACCCTTGGTGCAGTTAAAAAACCCCGCCACATAACTCATGGTCCCACTTTATTGACCCGTTGCTTATGTTAAAAAACCTGACTTTATTGGATAATTAATTACATTTCTGTGTAATTGAAACCCGGACCCCGCCAAATCACATTCCTGATTCCCTCCATGCAACTTAACCGCACAATAGCCATCTATCTCTTGCCCCCAAATTCGATGGTGCGCATCATATCGTGTGGGTTCATTGACCGATCAATAACGGCCCGAGAGAACGCGAGATTTGTGGTTTTTCCTAGGCGCTTTTTTGATACGTGGCGGCACCAGGTGAAATCGCGTCCTTGCGAAAAATACCGCTCGCCCTCCAAAAGAGATGTGATAGCCCAAAAAACTACCTCCCCGCCCAGCCCAAAAATTGCCCACTATTCATTTATAGTTTCCACGCCAAAATGTGATTGTTACCCGTTAAAAGGCCGGAAAAAACCCCAATTCACTCTTTTGGCTCATTTTTCACTGCAACTGTTGCTTAGCTATTGCAACACTCTGAGACCTCTACAACCAAATTGACCACTGTCTGTCACCTAAAGAAGCTCCGGACACCTAATTGAAGCAACTAGTTAAAAATTGAAGCCATCGTACCCTCTACAATCACCACTGAATCCCATTTGCAAGCCAAACCATCGATTTCCAGGTATTCTTGGGAAAAACCAGACTGGCCCTTCAATTTGAAAATGCACAATTTAAACTGAAACCTTAAGTAATTGAATTAACTAAAGAAACTTGGCTAAATTGAAAAGAAACCTCCTATACACCCTAAACTCTTGTGCAGAATGTAATTACCCACCCACTCTACCAAAGCTTTCAAAACTCACTCCTAAAACCCCTCAAATCCTAATTCATATATGTGAACCCAATTATGGCTTCCCAAACCTCTTTGGAAGTGACACCTCTGCAAACCCCTCACCTGGACATTGACCACCTTGCATTAGCAGACAAAGATTTTCAAATAAAGGATAATGCTTCCCCTTCTCACCTTCTAAAGCTCCACTGTTAGAGTAAGGACAAATTCTTGAACCAGAACGATGACATTCACCTTTGGGAGTCTAATTTTCCCAAATATTTGTTTCCAGAAGTACACCCATTCCCAAACATCATCCACTTCTATCATGCTTGTTACATTCCCAGCCAAAGAGCCATTGTCACCCCTAACGAGCAAGTATTGCTTACCATTGGAAAATCCATTAACCAAATGTTGCAGGTCCAACCAAGCCCTAATGAGACCTCACTATCTATTGGAGACTTGTTGGACCTCTATACCAAGTTAAACCTTCCTAGAATAGCCTAAATTTTCCAGACTTTCATCATAGAGGAATGTCATACTCCCACATATAGTCCCCCTTATGCTGCCACCATTTTTTCTGAGAGAGGAAAATAGATTATTACCATTCTCTCTTGCATTTTAGGATATACCACAGATGAGCATGTGGATGAGGTTCTCTTGGAATTCCTTTCCATATTTAGCCCAGGCAAGCCTCCTGTTACAGCTCTTTGCATATGCATAGGTAGGTGTCTCATCAGCATCAGTTTTGCATCCCGTTAGGCATGCCATAACACTGATGGAGGAGCTGGTCTTTGTTCCCTTCTTGGCTTTGCTGGATCAGGTCATATCATGTGAATGAGCTTGTATTACACTTGTTTTATTTTTGTCTTGAAATCCCAAGTCTAGGTCTAGGGTTTCGGTCAAAATCACTGCAAGGTCATGAGTCAAAGGTCAAATAGTCCCCAGCAAGCCAGAAGGAGGTATGTAAATATGTTCCATTGATATTTTTCATCAGCTACAGCTCATTTATACCTTGGATTTAAAAACTCTGTTTTTAAACCCAAGGTCATGTGATATTTGTAAAAATAAGGAAAATTTTCAAAATTCTTCAGAATGCCGGCAATAACCCTGGTTTCCTCGCCAGAGTCCATCAGATAGT
>APFE031597237.1:0-18210 GCA_000404065.3 Pinus taeda
ATACATCTTGAGATTTTCATACTGAATCCTGAGGGTTTGAAGTTTTGCACGTTTTACCTGATCATCTCCTTCATAGCTCAGAACAATCTTGTCCGATATTTCTTTTTCAGATTTATACTGCATAACTTTCACAAATTCTGATTGAGATAGGCATCCTAGAAGAGTATTGACTGCCTTTGCATTTGTTTCATATTTCTTTTTCTCTGCTGGATCTGTAGGAGTAGCTGATGGAAAAGTATATCCTCTTTCTATGATGTCCCAAACTTTTGTACCCAAAGATTGAAGATAGGCAGTAACTCTTACCTTCCAATATATGAAGTTTGTCCCATCAAAAATAGGTGGCCTAATTGATGCTTCCCTCTCATAGTTTCTCATGATGATGGATCTTCCTTCAAGCGATCAAGCTCCTTCAGAAGGACCTGCTCTGATACCAATTGTTGGAAATAATACTGAGAGGGGGGTGAATCAGCATTATCAAATTATTTTCAATATATCTTCCTTATTTATACTTTGAATTATTCTTTGTATGTTAGTACCATAAAATAATGAGAATGAACAAGAAAAACAGTTAGTCACGCCAAAGAACACCAGATATAAGGTGGAAACCCAATGTGGGTGAAAACCACCTACTGCAATATGTCTCTATCTTCTTTCAATTAGAAAATCCTTTTACAATGATCTTGTACTGGTGCAGTCCTTTACCAGTACGCAAGCTGCAACCTGCAGAGAGCTACAACTCTCTCTCATTTTCCAGTTTCTCCTGGAAGGGAGCTACAACCCCTTTTGCTCTTTTAAGGACCACGTTTCATTAATTTTCAAACTGGATCCATGAAAATCAAATAATCATCAAGTACATGAAAATCACCCAATCTCCTTATATAATAAACCAATGAATTACCCACTCTTCAGAATGTTGTAAACAAAAAAGAATACTAGAAATCTAACCCCAGAACTCTGCTGCAATAGATAAAAGACAATCAACAATTGTTTCAAGATAAGACCACAACTTCACCAATAGGGGCCTGCGTATGTCCGCAGCTCTTCTAAGACAGAACTGTGTAGATCTGCACTGATTGTTCTTCTGTTCTGCGAACTTTTGTTTAGATCCGCACCTTCACTTCTGACTTACTGCGTAGACCCGCACTGTGCCTTCTTCTCGCACTTCGCGCTTGACTGTGATGCGTGCACCTCGCATTGTGCCTTCTCCTATACTGCGTACTCCGCACTGCGCCTTTGATTGCTCTGTGTACACACGCACTTTGCCTTTGACTGCACTGCGTACCCACGCACTGCGCCTTCATATCTACTGCAGACTTCTTATTAGGGCCAGATTTTCAGTACACCAATGTGCCACAGTCAGTCAGATCCACAGATCTATTTATGCGCCCGAGAGATCACGACATGCCAATAGATTCACCTTAAGTTAAGTTATCTCCTTGAATTAGATCTAGCTTTTACAAACCAATCACCCAAAATTTCAGATCTCAAGATGTTCAATTGAAAAGTTCAGTTTAGCCAAGTGATCTCCTTCCCTATTTATAGTCAAGCCCTTATTCACACCATGGGACAAAACCATCAAATGACCGATACAAGGGATCCAAACCAGGGCTAAAATAGATCCTATACCATGGGCCAAAACCATAGGATCAAGAACGGCGGGCTAAATACCACGGGCCAAACATAAGAAACCCCACGTGAGCGCACTTTTTACTGCATGGAAGTGTGTGCACTGGGGTTCGCACCTTCTGTTCGGACAACCTACGTACATGACCGCAAATTTCTGAACGGCGTACCTTTGGGTCCGCGCCTTTTGAACTGTATACCAGTGAACCTCTTATTTTCTTCATTTTGAGAGCCTGAATTGACCATTGCCACTTGAGAGAGTTGCCATCAAGTACAACACCTGTATCATAGAGCCATACCAGAATCATAATGCCAACAATTGAGTGCTTTTATATATGTAGTGCATTGGTGCTATCTATTCCATTAAGCGCATTGGAAAAGAACATTTTCTAGAACCTTCAACCGACCATATGTTTCTAGTTGTGATGATGTTCCATTAAAACCTATGCTAAAGCATCCACTATCATAAAAAAAAGGTTTAAGCGGATGTTTTTTTTGACAGATTTTGCTAATTTTATAATACTAAAAACATCTATTATAATCTCTACTAGAAGGTATTATCCTTGTAGTGGTGTTTTAGTTCAAGAAGTGCATTTTTCTATTCCTCAAACCACAATAAGTTTTATTTTTCTCCACCCTTGGTAACTTGAATCAAGGGCCAAGTAATATGAGAGAACCCCAACACAAATCTCTGATAAACAATAACAAGACCCAAGAAGTTACGAAGCTCTGTCACATTCGTCAGGGTTGGCCAATCCCAATTGACTTCGATCTTATCTAGATCCACATGCATTCCTTAACCATCGATTATGTTCCCGTATATTGTACCTAGTTAATGCCAAATTTTTACTCCCCCAAGTTGGCACATAACTTGTGTTGGCATAGGGTTTGAAGGATCTACTAAGTATGTTCTGATGGGCCTCCAAATTAGAAACAAATTAAGGCCCATATAACCTTTCTTAGGCATATGAAGGTGATATTAAACCTCTCCTTCTACACTTAATAATTTTGTTCTAGCTTTAATATTTTCTTTGGAAGGTTTAGAAATAATTTCATATTATGTGCCTAATATTATCTATTTTTGCATAATATTGAGAGACTATTGAGTAAATTATGAATCATATAATATAAGGACTTGCTCCCTACTACAACATGGACAAATACTGGATAATAAATGAACAAAATATCATGAAATTATTGGCAATACCTGCAGCGCTAGTGATTGAGAACATCTAGGGATGTGTTCCCTGTCATTTAATGAAAATTCATAGTGCTGGGAACCAGATCCATGTTTTGAGGGATTTTGGAGGGGAAATTTGCCTCCTTTCAATGATAATGGTTGCTTATCACTTTATATAAGTACCAATTCAAATTTTCCTTTAGAGGCATGTACTTCTTATGATACTTGTGGAGAAAACTTGTTATTTAGTAGCTCCATTTTCATTTCTACCAGGGATGTACTTGGATTGATTCAAATAATGAAGCGTGGTGCCATTTTTAGCCTATAAAGCTTGGTTTCTTTTATAGGACTCTAATTATAATTGGGTTTGGCCATACTGTGAGCCTTATATCCCTCTTGAGAAACTTCTCTATTTCCTTTGAATGTCTTTTTCACTTGCATCTCTTATTTCTACATTTACTATTCATTCTTCCTTTTTTGTAGGTCATGTTGATTAAATGATTGAAGTGAGTTCTTTTGTAGGTTATTTACAGAGTCACAAGAATTATGCATTTCTATAACATCTTTTAAAATTCATATTCATCATTGATCTACTTTGATTGGTTTACTAGTTCACAAATGTAGAATTTGTGGAAGTCCCTTGTAGCAAAATTGTAGTAATTTTATGATATTTTTTAAAACATCCTAATGAGACTCACTTGAGTTTATTCCAATTGTATTGGGTCATAACAAAATAAAGTTAATAACAAAATTTACCCCATAGAATTTTCACTTGATTAGGTTAATCATTTGGTAGGTTCACTAGCTCACTAGTTCTTGAATTTCTAGTTTTTAGAGTAGTAATTTTCTACTATTATTTAGCACATGTTAGTAAGGGTATTTTGTAGTGATTCCATTTGAAATGGATCCCTAAGGAATCCTACTTCATAAAAAAATAAAATTCCACCTCATTTGAATTTGGTTTACTTTGGCATTCGACAAGTTGATGATGATGATGATGGTTAACGTCTGCTGAGACCAAATAATGGTCTATGGGACCTAAAAAAGATAAATTAATTATTTTGATTTAAGATTTTATTCCTATGCTCAAAAAGCTTGGAGAGAAGCCTCCCGAGCTCACTATAATTTTGGCATTGTAAAAGGCTAGGAAGGTCAGTATTGTAACAAAGGTTGTGAAATTGAGATCTAATGTGGTTGTATGCAGGGCACTCTAAGAGGAAGTGGTTTTCATCCTCGATGCTCCTATTCTCGCAAATATGGCAAATCCTTTCTATCCATGGCGTTTTAGGAACTACCCACCGGCCAGTTTCACTATGGAGCTCATGAGAATTCGTTCTAATCTTTGCTATATTAATTTTCTTTTTTGAGCTAGTTAGAATAGAGAGATACTTTTGATCTTCAAGGGTGGGGTTGATGATCTTCTTATAATAACTTAATTTTCTTTTAGACGCTAAATCTTTCTCACACCATAATTTTTCTTTGAACTTAGAAGTAACAATATCTCTAATGTTATTTATGTTTTGCAAAGCATCGTTCTCATTGATCTCCCAATAGTTTAACCAGGCCCTTGTGTCCTTATTCCATCCTCGGTTAAGCCTTAGGTGATTTTGGCTGGAATTTAAAGCTAGCTTAGGAAGTCTATGATTGTCTATGTTATTGAGCTTGTGCTTGTACATCAGAAACTTGAGCATAGCTAGGCTCTCAATAGGAGAAAGACCTGCTTCTATAAGGAGAATAGGATACGGCGTATTACTTTTAATTTTCAGGTTATAAGTTATAAAACGCTTCTGGATTTGCTCAATCTTCCTCCATGATTCTCTGGAGATGCTGCAGCCCCAAACTTCACAGCCATATAAGATAACAGGAGTGACTAAAGTTTCAAAGAGGAACTTCTTTTTATCCCACATTACAAGGTTTGTTGTTCTACAGTTATTTTCAAGACCAAAATAATCTTTCCATCCCCCATTGATCCTTTTCTCAATGCTATGGTTCCAGTTGAGCTTGTGATGGATATCAATTCCTAGGTACTTGTAAGAATACACTTCCTCCAAGTTATTATTGTCATATGTAAAATTAGCGCAAGTGTCCTTCTTAGATTTGATAATCATAACTTTTGTTTTGTCTGTGTTAACAGTCATACCCATGGTAGAGCAGAAATTCTTAAGAAGCTTGAGTTGCTTATCAAGATCAGAAGGGCACCTTGCCAAAAGAACAATATCGTCAGCATAAAGAAGAAGGGTAATGACTATCCCAGCTAAGATTGTGCCACCACATCCTGCTTCTTCTAAATAACCTTCAAGCTTATCGATGTAAATTCCAAATAGAGTAGGGGAGAGCGGGCAACCTTGTTTAACTCCGATGTTACACTTAATATCTTTTGACCACCCCTCATTGTTCTTTAGCTTGGCAATTACATTCTCGTAAAGCCTTATAGTAGCAGCTCTTAACTCAAGAGGAACCTTTAGCTCCTCTAACCTCTTCCAAAGGTTATATCTAGGAACCGTATCGAAGGCCTTTCTAAAGTCTACAAAGCAGCAAAATAAATTGGATTTATCATTACGACATTCCTCCGCAATGATCCTTAGCGTAACAAGGTGGTATGTTGTTGAGTGATGCCTTCTGAAGCCTGCTTGGCCTTTAGCCCGCTTACCTTCACTTTCAAGCCATATGCTTAACTTTTTTTCCAAAATACTACCATATAATTTGGCTAAGAGAGGGCTGATCATAATTGTTCGATAATTAGAGGGGTTATTTGTATCTCCACTTTTAAAAATAGGGATAATGAGGCTCTCAGTCCAAGGTTTAGGAAACCCTTGCTTAACAGCTTGATTGAAAAGCTTGTGTATGTGGGGGATGAGGACAGGGCCTCCAATTTTTAAGATTTCTGCCTGGTAACCTTCAATGTCCTTAGCTTTCCCATTTGCGAGGCGATTAACCCCAAACTTAATGTCTTCTAAAGAGAAGACTTCTTTCGTTGTGAGCAGGGTTTCCAAATTATCCGTGACATTAGGAGATTCATAAAGCTTTTTAAGATAAGAATTCCAATCGTGAAGAGCAATTTTATTATTATCCTTAGTCTTCCTAGTCAGAATCTGCCTCCAAAATTTCTTAGGAGCTACCTTAGAGAGGTGTAAGAGATACTCCTGTCTTTGATGAATGTACTGCCTCTTTTTCCTTTTAATTAGGGCCTTGTATATTCTTATCTTGTCCATTTTAAGAGAATCATCAACAACTTCCTTAATTGCTCTCCTTGCATTTTTACAATCCTTGTCATACCAAGGATTGGTTTTGCTATTTCTTTTATTATTTGAGACTTCAATTGAGAACTTTTTAATAGAATATGAGAGGGTTGTAGTAAAATTATGATATAGGTCTTCTATGTTATGTGTACTAGATAAAGGAGGTAAATTAGTTTTTAATTCATTTAGAAAGAGGTCCTTTTTATTTTTATCAAATATTAAGTTCTTTCGGTTGTAAGTATTGTTTTCTGTGTGAACTATGTGCATGACAAAATTGAGGGTTATAAGTAAAGGCCTATGATCGGAGTCAGGCTCGTCGTCGTTTAAGATGTCAAAGTTTATCATTTCGTTGTATAAAGGAAGATTAGAAATAACGTAGTCTACTACGCTGCTACCAAGTCCATGGATGCAAGTCATCTTGCTGGAATTGGGCCACTTTTTTAGACCGTTGCAAATTATGAGATCCTGAGCACTACAGAGCTTGATAAGCTCTGACCCAAACAAATTTTCCCCGAGGTCTTCAGAAATACTACTCCAAATATTTTAATATTTATTTTAATTTAAATATTTGTAAAATAAATTATTAAAAAGAAAACCATATCCCATAGATATATTAAACTTTAAAATGTGAATATTTCCACTTCAAAATTATAATATTTGAAATATTAATTTGATGTAATTTATTATATTAGCAAAACATTATTAAATTTATTCTTATATTATATTATTATTTTATGAAAATTAATAATAATATTATAGATTTAATTTATTTTAGATTAATAATTTGGAAAAAATTACAGAATTTAAATCTTTATAAATACATAATAAATCCAAATAAATAAATTTAAATTAATATATTTTCATTCCAATTTTAATAATATACATAATATATTATACATATTTCATCGTAAAAGAAATTAAAGGAAAAAAACAGTACATATACTTTATATTGAAATATATCAATATCGTCTAAATCTATCAAATATTATCATAGTTTTCGCACCTGTTTATGTACATTCTAAGTAATATGACCTTATATATCTAGAAATAGATAAAACATATAGAGTACTAATTATTGTTTATTTGGTTCATAAACCGGCTATCTACCATATCTCCACATATTATATATGCTATGTACTAGAAACAAAATAACAAATAAAATAAAAGCATTTATCATATTCACTAATCGGGTGTCTCAAAAACACAAAAATTGTATGTATTGAACCCCATAAGAATGTTGTTGTTAACTTGCAAGTATCCCAACTTCCATTTTGTAGTCTCCTCAATGTGCATCTCATCTAGCTCATTTTGTAGTCTCATCTTGGAGATATGTTCCGCATTTTGGTTATATTCCAGTCTAATATGTTGCATGGTTGAGTCACTTAAAGAGCCCCATAGTTTCTCAATCTGGTTGAGTCATCTTTGTAGCATTGGTTGATCTATTTTGATGTTGCCCCGTACATGATCAATGATGGTCCTAGAATCTCCATAGACGTAGATGGTGGGAATGTTCAGAAATGGTGAAAACCAAAGTAGACCCCATAGGGCCATCACTTCAGCCTTCATATTCGCACCCCTGCATGCTCCCCAATGAACCTAGAACTCTTATTCCTTTGTTATTATCATCCAAAAACCACACCCTGCCTACTTCCCAATGAACCCAAAACTCTTGTTCCCTTGTATTATGATCCAAAAACGACACCCACAGACACCCCTTTGAGCCACACCATCTAAGAAACCAGTTGTGTATTACCAGCTTGGGTATTGAGTCACTTTTTCACTATTTTTTTAGGGTTGTTGTCTTGTACAATTCCGACAGAATACCATCTCATAATTATATCCATCATATGCACATCATTTCCCATATCTTCCTCAAATATAATTTTATTGTGTCTACGGGATATCTCCCATAATAGGGCGAGAGGAATCATACGCCAAGTGGGCTTTTGTTTGCTCCACCAATTCAAACAAGCATTGATATTATCATATTGGTTGAAAAGAAAACCAACATCATCAGCAATATTACTCTAGATATGTATAGTTATAGGACATTTTAAAAAATATGTACACTATTCTTCTGTGCATTCCTGCATTATGAACATAACCCTGGCCCTTACAGTTCCTCTTTTGAAATTTTTCCCATGTTAGATTCTTGTTTTTCCAATCAAGCCAAAAAAATAATATAATCTTAATGGGCATCTTAGTTTTCCAAAATTTATAAAACCAACATATCTCTGTGTTGTGAGTCTCCAAATAACAAAGAAAATTATATACATCCACCACCATGCCTCCTTCCTTCATCTTCCTTGCCCATGTAATTCAATCCCAACCCATATCTCATCTAACACCAAGTAATTTCATCACTGTCCTGATTTTCTCCCATTCTTATGCCATCTGGTCCTCCAATTCTTGTGCCATCTGGTCCTCCAGTCCCAAATCCCTTGAGTTTTTCCATATTGAAATATAATCATGTCATTCTCGAATGACCTGATTCCAAAAGAATATACCTAGACTATTCATGCAGTGAATTAGATCTTCGGATATGTTAATATCCCTTCCGATACTAAAAATATCGTCCAGTCTCAACATGGCATGATGCCTTAACCCAAGCCTCCAAAACAATTTTTTAATTTTATTCAAACTAAGCCATATTGTTGGTCCCAATAGC
The DNA here is from genome assembly GCA_000404065.3 of Pinus taeda. Lineage (NCBI taxonomy): Eukaryota > Viridiplantae > Streptophyta > Pinopsida > Pinales > Pinaceae > Pinus > Pinus taeda. The sequence continues at coordinate 8,711 of APFE031597237.1, forward strand.
CCTGCATTCAAACAACAAAACTTTTAGGTATTTATGTTCAATAAGGTTACCCCATATGCTAGCCTTAAATAAAGCCCTCCACAATGTCTTCTACAACAATGCCCATCCAAACCATCTCAAGTTCAAGATACCCGAGCCACCCAAAATTGTCTCAGTTTCAAGATACTGCAGCCGCCCATTGGTTTTGGCAGACAAAGTTGGAAATAATTATTTCCTACTTGTCTATGGTTGTAATTCCCCATTTCAGGAGTTTGTTCCTATATAATAGGAATTTAGTCTCTCCTAGTTTAGTGTATGGTTGAGAGAATCTCTCAACCACACTAGTGTACGTCCAAGATAGAATTCCTATCTTGAGACTATTGATTGTATAAATATGTGCGTAATTTTCCTCATTCATGAATAATAGAAAATATATTGGTGTGTGCAATTTTATCTTGGTATCAGAGCTTTTACAATAAATGTCTGGTCTACGATGCTCAGAAATCGGCATGCGCATCCTCACAGAATCTAGATAAAAGTAGCATTCAACCAACTATATCAGTACTAGAAACACCCTCAGTACATTCGATCTGTTCATACCGTCCAGCCTTCTTGGCAAGGGCATATGCATCACTACCATCAGGGAGCAGACATGGGTCATCACTGTGTATAATATAATCAATATTATACTCGTCAAACAACTTATTTATTGCATATGGTGTATTAGCTATAACCTCATCGACCCACTTCAAACCACTCACCATCACCATCCTTTCTTCGAGAGACAAGACCGGGGGTCCTTTATTGGCTATAATTTCCTCGTCGCTGACCATGCCAATGACCAGCTCGTCACCGAGCGCGCTTATCACTAAAAGCAACCAATTCCACCTCACAAACAAGAACAAATGACCCCAGAACCACTTCTTCTACGGTAATAAAGTTTCATTTACGACGAAAAAACAGTCTCTTCATGAGATCTTGCCCTCCAGTGTGCAAATCTGGTTCCAACCCCTTGACATCGACTGGAGAAGTACATAGTTTCTCGCACAGTAAGCTCTTCAACAACGCATCACAGTCGAATCTGCAACACCAAAATTGTGAGTTGTTCAGAGTGAAACTATCAATAGCTCAGCTACAAGCTTCACAGGTCCAACACCACACCACATGTCCTCCTCAGGAACTCAAGCATCTTTGACATTCCTTGGCCATCTGCTCAAGAATTCAGAACAAAAGGAATTTGTGGAATGTCTTCTGGAATGATCGATCTCCCGGAGATAATTCACTCCACACTACAATTCTCAACATGGCACTTTGTACGTCCTAACAATAGTCCATCACCAATTTAAGCTTCAAATTTCTGGGCAAAAAATTGCAAATGCCACAATTCCGATCTGATCTGATACCAATCAGCTCGGCTCCTGTGAACAAAATCAGCAACGACAAGGTTTGCAGTAGAATGGACCCATGGTCAACCATCAAACCTCTCACTACTGTTGCGTCCGACGCCAACCGAGAAGACACCAGGCCACTATTATTGTTGTTATCATCAAACCACCCCACTTCATTTCACAGGATTGCTACAAATATCATCTCCCTCACACGCAATTTGAGATGTTTGCCCATTGTTGCGAAGTTGACATGTTCCACCACATGTGCAAAGACTGTGAGCACAACAGCAGTGCAAAAAAGAAACGACAAGGTCAAGCACGGCTTGCACATCGCCCGCAGCCTGGTGGCGGCAGGGCTAGCGGCGGCGCTCAACGATAAGCACAACGGATGATGGACAAACAAATATTCACAAAACCTTTATTCTCTTCAGCCCAGGAGTAGCCAAGCCCACGAGGGGCTTGCCTTTGTGGCTGAATGGTTGGTGGTGAGCCAGAAACCATCTATATAGTCTTTGTGATTGAAGTGCCTTTGTGGCTGAATTGCCTATGTTGCTTGAGGTGCCTTTGTGGCTGTGTGTACACAAGAGCTTTGTGCTCGTAGGAGCAGGTGGACTACAGAACACCTGGCTCAGACTCAAATGATTTTTTCTTAGTAGAAGGGGATTGGCACGTTTTCCGCGCTAACAGCAGCTCCAGGAAGGCCAACTGGCGCATCTGTTAGGCCATTAATCACGCCAATGGGCACAGGTTTTACGTTCAGGATCGTGCCAATTCACCTTCAAGGGGATCCGTGAGATCAGAGAAGTTGTGGATCTATTCGAGGGCGGCAGATTGTGTTTTTGGAGGTTTTGTACATGCAATTCGCCTGATGGTGGTGGATTTGACTATCATGACAAGTAGTCATTAAGGGGAGGAGTTGGAAATAATTAATTCCTACTTGTCCATGGTTGTAATTCCCCATTTGAGGAGTTTGTTCCTATATAATAGGAATTTAGTCTCTCCTAGTTTAGTGTATGGTTGAGAGAATCTCTCAACCACACTAGTGTACGTCCAAGATAGAATTCCTATCTTGAGACTATTGATTGTATAAATATATGAATTCCTATCTTGAGAATATTGATTGTATAAATATATGTGTAATTTTCCTCATTCATGAATAATAGAAAATATATTGGTATGTGCAATTTTATCTGACAAAAGTAATGCAGCTTAGCCAAATGAGATTTCGTTGTATGAATAACACCAAACCATATATATTGTGCCACAATACGATTCAGATATTTGATAATAGTGTGAGGGAGATGATATAAATGGCCTAGTAAATTTCTAACTGAATAATTACAGCTTAGATGAGGGTAATACGTCCCAACGAAAAACATCTGAATTCCCACCCGATCATCTTCTTATAAAATCCATCCACCAACCACATCTATTCATTATTTCTTTTATCCAGGATTACAGATAGGAAAAAAGACCTCCCTGCTTTTCGTCTTCATTATCGCTGTTATTGAAAATATTCGGTGGAATTTTCTTGGGCTGCATATTGAAAACCTCCTCCTGTATTTCGTCCTCGTCGTCATTATTGAATCACTCGTAATTATCACACCAAGGAGAACGCCTTGAGGATAATATCCTCATGTTTCTGGGTTTGCTGGAGCTCATAACGATTCTTTTCACGCGCAGAAGAGATGACACCATCAAAATAACACAAATACAGGACAACTCCAGTCTTCCCTAGAACATGAACTTCAATCTTTTTCCCTAAAAATTCAAGTTAATATCACTTTTTCTGGAACAACTAATGTCGTTAAAGCAAGGTGTTACTCACATTAAACTGCTGTAACGGTTTTCAGATGTACTCAAACCAGAATATCTCAATTTCCCTGCTGCTCAACACATCTCACGTAAATACTATATATAGCTATTGAGTGTGGGTTAACTCATATTCACGTATCCTTCCTGACAGTTTGTAGGCCAGTCGACGGCGTCTGCTGTCTTTCCATGTTTAGAATCTTCTCTAGATTTTTCCACGAAATTTCTCAGGAGCCCATCCCCGAATTTAGCATCTACGAAGGCATGTTGCTAGAAGATGCAGGGGAAGAGATTTAGTTGTAAAGGCACATATGGCCTTTCCACGATCCAAACACTTTGTAGCCATTCAACGATCACTTGCCTTGGAGTGTTAATTATAATATTTGCAAGGGCTTGTGGAAGGTGCAGTGGAGATTCAGGTAGAATTCAGTTGTAAATCTGATGTGGGCACATCTTGCTTGCAAAAAGGGTTATCCATGGTTATGGATCCCAGCTTCCTCAGTCAAGGAAAATGAAAATACATGCTCTGAGTACAAATTTTTTGTTAGATCAGAGCATACATAACACACAACAGAGTTATGTTCAGAGATTTGGACGAAAAAAGCAGAGAATAATTCATAGAGACAGACAAATGGAGAAACAAAAAGATTACTTAGTCAGAAATAGCGGAATAGATAAAAAAGTCACTAGAGAACATAAATCACTTTGCATTACATAACAGGCTTGGGCCTTGGCTTGCCTTCCTTGGCCAGAGAAATTACAAATTTATAGAGTCGGAAAAAGGATCTAGAATCCTATATGTGATTCAGATGGAAATCTAGAATTATCTAGAAACGAATGGCGGTGTAGAAAGATCTAGAATCCTAGAGATCTAGAAACTAATGGCGATGAAGAAGAATCTAGAATCATGAATTTGGCTTCATGCTTAACATTCTCCCACTTGAAGCCAAATAAGAGTCATCAAGTCACATGGAGTCCTACCATGCCTCTACATAATTCATGTTTATTTCGTGATAGAATCTTAGTGAGCACATCAGCAGGGTTCCTATCTGTATGGATCTTTTCCAAGGATAACTGTTCTTCCTCCAACACATGCTAGATCCAATGGTATCTTAATTCAATGTGCTGAATGAAATGTTGTGTTTTCGCCAAGTGAATGGAACTCTAATTATCACAATACAACACATACTTATCTTGCTTTATTCCTATCTCTCCTAGGAATCGTTGCATCCACAAAATCTCTTTACAAGCTTTTGTTGTAGCTATGTACTCTACTTCTGGTGTAGAGAGGGCTACTATTCTTTGCAGCCTTGACAACCAAGATGCTGCTGCACGCACAAATGTATATTTGTAGTGGAATTTTTGGTATTCATATCTCTAGCGATATCCGCATCTATAAATCCTTCAAGCACAGTCTCATCATGACCAAAACATAAACAATAATGACTAGTACCCTTGAGATACCTCAAAGTCCATTTTTCTACTTGCCAATGTTGTTTGCCTGGATTGGCAAGGAACCTATTCACTACTCCCACTGAATATGCAATGTCTGGTCGTGTGCATACCATGGCATACATCAAACTGCCAACTGCTGCTGAAGCATAAGGAATCTTGCTCATCTCTTCTTTCTCCTTGTCATCACAAAGACATAATTCAATACTCAACTTGAAGCGGGCTACAAGGGGTGTACCAACTAGTTTGGCATCCTTCATACTAAACCTATCAAGCACCTTCTTGATATATTTTTCTTGTGACAGCCACAACTTTTTTTTTTTCCTGTCATGCATAATCCGCATGCCCAATATCTATTGTGCTGGTCCCAAATCCTTCATTGCAAATTTGTTGCGCAAATCTTTCTTCAATCTATTGATCTTATTCTTATCATGCCCAAAAATCAACATGTCATCCACATATAACAATAATATGATATACTTTCCTTGATCATACCTCTTGATATAGACACAATGGTTAGCTTCCAACCTCTGAAAACCATATTCCAACATGAATGAATCAAATTTCTTGTACCATTGTCGAGGTTCCTGTTTCAACCCATAAAGACTCTTCTTCAACCTGCAAACAAGGCCTTCTTTGCCTTTTTCTATGAAGCCTTCTAGCTACTCCATATAAATTTCTTCCTTTAATTCACCATGAAGGAATGCAGTTTTTACATCTAACTGTTCACATTCTAGGTCTAAAGTAGCAACTAGACCAAGAATGACTCTAATGGATGACATTTTAACAATAGGTGAGAAAATTTCAGTGAAGTTAATACCTTCTTTTTGGGCAAAACCTTTCACCACCAACCTTGCTTTATACCTCTCCTTCTTTTCATCACCTTCATGCTTAATCCTATACACCCATTTGTTTTGTAGAGCCTTTCCACCTTTTGGGAGGTTTACCAACTCCCAAGTTTTATTTTCCTGCAAAGAGTTCATTTCTTCTTCCATTGTTTTCTTCCATTCTTTACTGTGCTCGGCTTTACAAGCTTCTTGAAAATAATTTAGGTTCACCTTCATCAGTAAACAAAATATAGTTTGAAGGAGGATACCTTTGTAAAGGCTTATGAGGCCTAGAAGATCTACGAACCAACTGTGGTGGTGCATTATCAGGTTGAATCTCTTGTAAAGGTTCCTGCAAGATTCCTTCTTCTTGTTGTTCATCATTTTCCACTTGTTGTTCTTCATGCTCCTGAATTTTCTATTTGTTTTCTTGTATTGGTGGTATGTTTCCTTGCTGCTCTTCAAACTTGTTAATAACCTTCTTGACCTCCAACTCACCTATAGTCCTCTTGAACATTTCTGACTCATTAAATATAACATCCTTGCTTCTAATAATTTTATGTTTGACAAGATCCCATAGACAATAAACAAAATCTTCATCCGCATATCCCAAAAAATGCATTTCATAGATTTATCAATTAGCTTAGTTCTATTTTCTTTGGGAATATGTACGAATGCTTCACATCCAAAGGTTTTCAAGTGAGAATAATTCAAATTCTTACCAATCCAAACTTGTTCAGGGATACCACCATCCAAGGTTGTAGTTGGAGATCTATTTATGAGGTAGCAAGCGGTCCTGATTGCTTCAACCCAAAAATTCTTCTCCAAACTGGAATTGGACGACATACTTTGCACCTTTTCCATAATGGTGTGATTCATCTTTTCTGCAACACCATTCTGTTGAGGAGTATCAGGCACAGTCTTCTCATGCTTGATGCCAAACCTGTTACAATATTCCTTAAATGCATTTGAGCAATATTCTCCACCATTATCTGTTCTTAAACGCTTCAGCAATTTGTTAGTCTCTCTTTCAACAACAACATGGAATTTTTGAGATATTCCAAACACTTCACTTTTATTTTTCATAGGATATGCCCAAACCTTCCTAGATGCATCATCTATAAATACTACAAAATATGATTCTCCTCCTAATGATTTGATGTTAACAGGCCCAAACACATTTGAGTGTACCAATTCTAACATATTTTTCTTTCTATCATGGCCACCTCTAAGGAATGAAACCCTTCTTTGTCTACCATATATACAATGCTCACAAAGATCAAGATTGCAGGATTTCAAACCTAGCAATAAATTTTTACCAACAAGGATTTTTAAGCCCTTCTCGCTCATGTGACCCAAACGCATATGCCACAGATCTACTAAATTTCCTTATTTTGTGACAGCAGCCAAATCTGATTTTCTTATTAGTGACTTCAATGTGTATAATGTTTTTGTCTTGGGTCCTTTGGCCACGACCAACGCACCTTTGCTAATTTTCCAGCCCCCTTTTCCAAAGCTTGTCAAATAGCCTTCATCATCCAGTCGTCCCATGGAGATTAACTCATGCGCATTTCTGGTACATGCCTAACCTGTTTCAACAATATATCTTGTCCATCTTTTATCTTGATCTGGACATCTCCCACTCCAACAATACTGCAAAAATGATTATTCCCCAAATGCACTCTACCATAATCACTAGGATTATATGAAACAAAACTATCTTTGCATGGGGTTACATGGTGAGATGCCCTAGAGTCAAGAATATAATCAAAGCTACTATTAGATGTATATACACATGCATCTTCTACTGAAACAGTAAACAAAACATCACCATTTGTGGCTACAGTAGTAGTCTCACCTTTATTTGTGCTGGATGACTTGTGATTTGTACTGGACGGTCTCTGATCCTTTTGTCCTTTCTTCCAGAATTGACATTCTTTCCTCATGTGCCTAGGTTCTCCACAATGAAAGTAGATGATTCTGCCTCTCCGTGATTTTGATGGGCCTCTCGATCTTGATCGCCCTTTCCAGCCTTGATCCATTCTCCTACCATGATCAGCTAGATCTAGAGCCTCTTCTCCCTAGTTTTCTGCAATTTACTTGTGTCGCAGCTCCTCATTCATTAAACTACTACTGACATTATCAAACTTCAGGGTCCCTGTAGTTGCTGAAGTGCTAATAGCTACAATTAAATTTTCCCAACTGTCTGGCATAGAACACATCAGCAATATGGCTCTAATTTCATCATCTAAAATGATTTTAACAGAGGCAAGTTGATTAGTAATAGTATTAAATGCATTCAAGTGCTCAGCAATTGAAGCACCCTCCTTCATTTTCAGATTATAAAGCTTCTTCATCAAGAACACTTTGTTTGACGACATGTTCTTCTCATATAGATCATGGAGCTTCTTCCATAATCCTTCAGTTGTCTTTTCTCCAGACACATTGAAATACACATTTTTTGCTAAATATTGGCAGACTGTTGCAATTGCCTTTCTATCTAGCTTATTCCACTCTTCATTTTTCATCGATGAGGGTTTCTTTGTTGTGCCCTCAATCGGCAAATACTGATCCTTTAAAATCAGTATATCTTCCATCTGTGATTTCCATAGGAGAAAATTAGCCCCGCTCAACTTCTCTATATCTGTAATTGTTGTCTCCATTTTTAATCAAATTCACGCCCCAAAACACAAAAACTCCACTTAAAAATAAAACTTTAATTATTACTCTTTCTCCTTTTAAAATACCCTTTTCAAAATTCTTGCTCCTTTTTAAAATATACTTTTCAAAATTCCAACATATAATTATATATGTTTCATAATAAATATAAAAGCATATATAATGTTTTAACCTTTTCACATTTCACACATACATATGTTGGCTTGAGAAAAAACTTGATGTATATGTGCAAGCTTGATGTGAAAAAAAAACTTAATAACACCAGGTTTCAACTCCAAAGTCCACGGATCTCCACGTTTCAAACTCTGGCAACGCATTTCAACATAGATCCACAACCTTGTTTTTCTTGCAGCAACTGTCTTTTAGTTCCAACATTCCTCAGCTATTTCCTGGATAGATCCTTCAACAACCCCAGGGGTAACAACCAACATTTTAACGAACACTGCTAGAGTAAGGCGATGGCACTAAGCAGCTTGCACAATGGATATTTGACCCTAGCTCTGATACTAGTTGTTAGATCAGAGCATACATAACACACAACAGATTTATACTCAAAGGCATGGACGGCAAAAGCAGAGAATAAGTCACAGAGATAGACAGATGGAGAAACAACAAGATTACTCAGTCAGAAACAATGGATTAGATAAAATAATCACTGGAGAACAAAAATCACTTTGCATTACATAACAGGCTTGGGCCTTGGCTTGCCTTCCTTGGCCAGAGATATTACAAATTTATAGAGTAGGAAGAAGGATATAGAATCCTGTATGTGATTCAGATGGAGATCTGGAATTATCTAGGAATGGATGGTGGTGTAGAAAGATCTAGAATCCTGGAGATCTAGAAACTAATGGCAGTGAAGAAGAATCTAGAATCATGAATTTGACTTTACAATTAACATTTCTTCTGTGACCTGTCCACATTGACCATATATTTAAAAGACAAATAATAATATATAAAAAAAAAACTGGTAGTAGACAAATAATTCAAGAAAGTCATTGCAATCCTTAATGGAATCTAGCCTACCCAAAAATAAACCAGATTAACCTACCAAAACTTCATGATCGAGTGCCACATTCCTCTATACAATTCTAAAGTGCTAATGTTGTGAATATACTTGTGTTGCAACATATAATCTGTCATCAATTTTTTATTATTAATCGAGGTTAATAAATAAATGGTGGTAGCCTACCCAAAAATAAACCAGATTAACCTACCAAAACTTCATGATTGAGTGCCACATTCCTCTATACAATTCTAAAGTGCTAATGTTGTGAATATACTTGTGTTGCAACATATAATCCGTCATCAATTTTTTATTATTAATCGAAGTTAATAAATAATTGGTGGTAGAATGTATTAT